>VXBX01002725.1:1806645-1828392 GCA_013400415.1 Scytalopus superciliaris
TTTTTTTGGTTTTTTTGTTTTTTTTTTTTTTTTTTTGTGTGGTTTTTTTTTTTTACAAGCACCAGTAGGCATCACTGCCCTAGAACACCCGAAATCCCAACTCAAAGAACAAGACAGAATGAAAGGAAACAAAAAGCCCCCAACCCACACCACCTGATCGCCTTTTCCAGTGAGTTAGCTGAAGACTGAAGTCAGAGACCAAATCTCTCCACGATGAAAAGGCTCCAACAACTCTGGACCTACCAACCAGTGAGTATAGTAAAGGAAAAAAAAAAAAAAGTGAGCATCTCCAAAGGATTAGAGTCCCTCTGTGTTTCAGAAACTTTCATGTTCTTCTCACTGTAAGATGTGGAAAAGCGTTCAGTATTCTTGGGTATTCCACATATGGACAAGAATGAGAAGAAAGGGAGCCACTATTGTAAAACAGAGTTTGGCACAGAACTCCCCAAGTAGATACATGTGTATTTCTCTCTCACAAAAGGCACACATTTGGTTTCCTATCAATAACGGGAAGGATGGGATGTCATACCCTGTTACACATACAAGATTATTAACAACTTCACAAAAAGGCATTTGACTATGCTGCATCTTCCTCATAGTTGCTTACAACATGTAAACCCCACCAACCTCTCCAGAACATGGCAGATCTGTCCGCAGTATAGACTCCTTTGTACAAACTGGAGCACAGGGAAACGTCTTTTTGTGTAGCAATGTTTTTTTCCACATGTACACAGCAGGAACAGTATAAATTAGGGAGGTTAAAGATATTGCAATATTAGTTCTTTTTCTCCAAATAATTTGAGGGCACCCAGCCTTTGAATGGCTTCACACCATTCATGATCTGGCAGTACCACCAGCCATTTGGGTTCCTTTCGAGGACCTCCATGCAGACACCTTCCTGAAACCCCGCAGTCTCCTCATCCCCTTCATAGTCTGCAATGGAAACATAGATGTCCTTGAGATTGTTGTGGATAAACTGGGATTTCTCAATGGGTTTTGGCCTGACTGTGGACACAGGGATCCCATTTCTCTGCGTAGGGAGGTTGGAGGTGGTCTCAGAGCTCTCTGTACCCAACCGCTCAGGCTGCTTCCCCTTTGTGTCACCAGGCTGTGACCAGGCATTGCTGAAGGAGGAATTCCGACGGACGGCCCTAAGTTGATCTGTAGCTGTCAAAGACTCATTTCTGCGCAAGGAGCAGGACAGGTTGTTATCCTTGGGCGGTGGAGACACAAACACTGACTGTGGACGGACAGCAAGTTGCCTCACGCCATTCCTCATTTTAACTGGCCCTGATGCTTTTGAAAATCCACCAGGAGGTTTGCTTGGGATGGGTGGTGTTGCACGTTTGCTCTGGTTGATGGTGTTCAAAGCCTGAACCCTCTTCTCTATCTTCTCTAAGCTGTTTGACTTGTTTTCATTTTTCTTGTTCCTGGCAAACGAGGAATCAGTCTCTGCTGATGTGGTTTCTCGCTGGTTATCAGGGAGAGCCAAATAATGGGAAGGAGCCCAGCCTTCCATGTCTCCATACTTCAGGTACCACCACCCACTGGCTTGCTTTTCCAGCACTTCCACTTCGACTCCTGCTGGGAAGCAAATTTCAGAATCCTGTACCTTTTGGTATGAGTCAGTGGTGACATAGAAACATCTGGAATCATTTTCTTGCTCAGTTTTGGCTGTGTGGCTGGAGCAGAAAATGCCACGGGAAGGAGCAGTGATGAGATCGGCTGAGCCTCTCCTAACAGGGTCGTCTTGGTTCTCAGAAGCTGTGCGTGGGGGGCTTGCAGACTCTTCACTTCTTGAACCTTTAAGTCCACCTCTGAGCTGCCCAGTTGGCCTCAGCTGACGCCTTAAAGTGCTGATATCCATCTTTTCTTGGCTCTGAGAGTCTGCCTTGTTCAGGAAAGGTTTTGGCCTAACGATTGGCTTTGCTCTAATGGAAGGACTCTGCCCAGGCTCTTTCTTCATGCCCGTTCTTGATATGCTACGTAAGCCAACATCTGAAGCTGACCTTGGTTTTGTCTCCTCACTCCTGGAATAGTGACATTTTCCAAGATCGGGCTGGATGTTTTTGTCTATCTTGAGCTTCATGAGTGATGATTTAGGAGAGCTGGAACATGGAGAATTCCTTTGGATCAAGGACAGAGAAGAGCTTTTCTGAGAATCAGAATCTCCGCTAGATTCCTTATTGGACAAAGCGTCTTCCACATAACGTCTGAATCCCTCATTCTCATAGATGGTCTCTTCTTCATGAGCAGCTTCTTCTGAAGACTCTCCTACTTTGAACTTTGCTTTCTGAAGTGATGACACAGGTGAGGGCTTGAGGGGCTGAAACAGCCGTTTTTCAGGAGTGCCCTCTTCGTGATGACTTTCACTCACTTCACACTCCGACTCAAAGCCAAAGGCAGGCACATCATACTCAGGTTCTTCATATTTCAGCTTGTGGGGAGAGTCCTGGGTATCCCCTGAAGATACTGCTCCAGTAGTTGTTCCTTCTTCAGAGTCTTTTGGTTTACTGGGAGGTGCTGGGGGAGGAACCTTTGGGCGGGTTAAAGTACTGGTTCTTCTGTTTAAATTCGGCTTCTTCCTCTTGTCAATGTAAGATGCAGGAGCCCATCCTTCCTTCTCTCCAATCTGCACATACCACCAGCCACCAGAATTCTTTTCTATAACCTAAGAGGTGACAAGGAACATGTTATTTAGACAAAAATCTCAACCAATTACTGTGGAAACTCCTCCCCTTTCAATGCAGTCCTTTCAATGCAATAGCCAAATATTATAATTTTTCCAGATACACTGTTAAGGCTCACCTCTGCTTTTTGTCCTCCACGAAAGCTTATGCCATCAGAGATACATGACTGGAATTCTGCAATGGTGTAATATTCCACTTCCACAGAGGGTGGCTCTGGTGGCTTGGGTAACTGAAATCCCTATGGTAAATAGGACATTTTGTTCAATTAAACCAAAGAAACAGTGAGTTGAACAGCAGTATGAAAAAAATAATTGCCTTTATTCACTAAAACTCTTCCTTCTTCCTGTGCTATTTCCTAATTACAGCTTTCCAGTTCTCCAGAGTGGAAGCTGATGTATTGATACGGGCCACAAGAGAAAAGCCTTTCAACATACGCAGTGTTCATGCCACCTTCATCAGCTATAAAAACTGTGATAATCTTTACCTGAATAGTAAAACATTTTACTCATGGGCCATAAAGCATGAGCTGCCATTCCACTCACAGTAACAGCAGCCCATTTATACTGAGATTTTGTCCAGAAAGACCCAGCTCTGGATAACCTGCCACAACTGCAGAAAATTGCATAGCAACAGGCCCCTAATAGATTCTGCCTATCACTGAATGTGATGCCAATGAATTATTGCTCTTACTCTGCTGCTAGATTCTTAAACAATCTGAATTAGTCCGTGATATGAGCTAATGGGCATATATTGTAGCAAGAAACAAGGATAATATCATGGACCGTATGAAGAGCTTTGGTCAGCCAAATCCTAAAGAAGTGAAGGACTTCATTACAGAATCCAGTTCCTCCCTGTAACAGACCCAGAACCTCTATTCAGTCCCAACACAACTCCCATAAAGGCTCTACATGAAGTAGGGCACTGCTATTTACAGCCATTCTGGCAGCATACCAGAGTCCCTCTAAAAGCTAAATGCCTCTACATTAAGCTGTTACATTTTACGATTTGCTAGAATTATTTTTAAGGTGATAAATAGGATAAGAGTCCTTTCAAGAATTTCAGTATTGAAAGCTTTTCAGTGCACAGGGCACATCTACAGGAGAACTAGATGATGGTGAAGCTTCACAGCTTCTATACTTTGCTGCTTAGGGTTCCATGAAAGAACTGCAGTTGTGTCAGGATCTCTTGACCACAAGTCAGAGCAGATACAGGAGAGCCAACGACACAAAATGTTCCTAAGCCATTAATGGGAAAAAGACAAACTGCATACTGTGCTTTATTCTCATGTTCACCCATCACTAAGATCCCCTTGTAACTAACAGTTGATGTTTCATCATGCACAGCATGTGGCATTTCTCAGAGAATGTATCTCTGCACCTTAGGAACTGTGTCTAGCAACGTTATAATTGGATGTTTCTGCACTCTAAATGCTGAAATACAGCAGAAGCACAGCATAATAAAATGCCTTCAGATAATGGGACGGTTTGGATTAAATGAAGATAATTGGAAACAGCAGATATGTTCAGTTTCACATATAATATCACTGTTACTTTTAGCATGGGATTAGTGTCATAGTCTTACCAAAACAAAGTCTAATTGGAAATAATGCAAAGAAAAATAGGAAGAAAATGCTAATATGCTATTCATCTAGTTTAAGAAGCATCTCAGATGTCACAGAAAAATTACAAGTCACATACTGTTCATAAAGGGTACAGCAAAGATTAAACGCTATGTATTGCCTAGATAAACAAACTATTAGCATGACTTTTGTGTAAATACTACTGAGTAGCTCCTATCTGAAGATGACAGCCCTAATTTCAAATTGGTACAAACTTCCAGAATTCTAGCTTTGAGGATAAGCAATCACAGGAAGTCTCATTCCTGTAGCATACATCCTTCCATAAGATTCCAAGCCACTTTAAACACACACAAGAGTGAAGCTTAGCCACCTCAAAGATGGTAGCAATGGGTGAAGGGGATACATTCCCAGTTGCTTAAGACAAGAAAACATTAAAAGATTCAGTTTGGGCCAAAGACACCCAGGGGAACTTTAAACCTTCTAAGTCAGCCAAACAAGCTTTAATACTTATGCACAGAACATAGTAGCTTTAGCAAGCTCTCCTTTCAGATCTGATTATTTGGGGCAATGTTTTGAATAACAGAAATCCCCAATCAACATTAGGATGTCCTGAGTTTTGCTCAATACTTAAACAATTAAATGACCAGGCATGCAAATAAGGGATCCCTCAGACACCCCCCTGCACCTTGTACAGATGCAGAAAGTCTCACAAAGCACTCAGACACCTATCCCACTGCTAACATATACCATAAACCAATACAAACCAGACTGGATTCTCTTCGTGGGGGTGGCCTTGTTCTTAGATTTGGAGAACCTGAGGAAGAAAGGGAAAAGGGAGAGTTTATTTAGCTGTGAAAGTACTGCTAAGCACATTTTTCAGCAGCTCTCTGCTGTTACACAGTTTGAGAATATTAGAAGTCAGTATTTGCAATATTTAAGGCATCTCTTTGAAAGAAGATAGGAAACTATGAGGGTATATTAGAAATACCAAGGTAGCTAAGCTATTCATCTCAGCTAAGCCAGCAAATTTAAGAGGAAATCACTGCCAGAAAGTAGTGGATTGTATTTTCTGCTGGAACTGACCAGTTCTGTCAGAGACTGGCCAGCAAAGAACTGGCCTAATACCTAGTTTTCCCCCAGCAGTAAAAATAATTCACCAAATTAATACCACTCATACTGTCCTCTGTCACAGTATTTTGCCATTCCTTGCATAGACTAGTGTCAACATCTGCATTTTGCAGGTGAAATTGTAAAAACATTATAGCAATCTGCCCCCATAAAGATAGCAGAAGAAATGCAAGAGAAGACACAGGTGGTTTCTTTGACTTGAATACACCATCACATCATCTGCATTTCTGGGGTAGGAGGGCACATTTTAGAGGGTTCAAAAGGAACAAAAAAGTCTTCTCTGGGATAAATTAACAAAGTAAACACATGCAGGGTAAGATAAAGTGCTACCAGACAGCCCTTATGCAAATGAAGTTAAATTTTGTCACTAATATTGAAGGACTACATTCTGGAGTCCCTGTAGATAGATCCATAAACAGTGCAAAGATCTGCTTGTGTGGACTTGGCTATAAGGCCAGGACATGTGGGACCTTAGCTGACAGGCAATGCCAGCCCTGAAAGAGAGAATAAAATTCATTGCAACCCCTTGAAAAGCCAGACTACTTTACTGCCTTACTTATTTGAGCTCTTTGTGGTGCTATCCTTGCTATGGCTGGGGATCCCTGGGCCAGTCTGGAAGCCTGCTTGTCTGAAGTCATCATGGCATTGCCATTGGAGTCATTGCACAGGATGGGCAAACTGATTTCCTTCTTGGTGATATGGGTTTCTGCAGTCTCATTTTCTACTTGAGCTTCCTTGTCAGTGGATGATTTCTTGTTCAGCAGATTACTGATCTCCATGATGTTTCCTATGATTTCCACCGGCCCAGTTAAGTTCTTTTTTCTAGATGGAAGATCATCTTTAGCTTTCTTCAGATATGAAGCTGGGGCCCAGCCTTCTTTGCCTAAATACCTGCAGATAGAAAAGGAAACGTTATCACATCAAACACAGCCTTCTCACTGATTTCAGGCAGAACAGCTAACGCAAAGGTGATGGATGATAACATTAAACAAAATTTTCAGTTCTCAAATAAGATTTTGTGATCTCTATTAATTTATTACCTATTGATTAGACATGTCAAAGTCAGTTGAGCTAGTAGTGAACTGTGGAGTTAAAAGCCACTAATCGGGAGTCCTTCTGGACAAGAAATACAGTTACAAACAATGTAAAAGGCTTCTCCAGTTTGTTTTATGCCCCTCCACTTCAGACAAGCCTAGGTAAACCCAGTATTTTCCCATACAGCAAAAAAGAAAACTAGTGAGTAAAATATTTTAGTAGTTTTTATACTTCCTATTGGCAACTCAAAATGGAAAAGGGCTAAAATCAGGGTGTACAGAGCCGAGTAAAGAGAAGTTATGCCTGCAGTTTATAAGACCCTTGTGCAAGACTCCCTCCTTGTAATTATAATGAACACTGCCCCTCCTTCCCTAACTCCCAGTTCTGTATGATTGTCTTTCTCTTATGGAGAATATGGGACTCTTAAACTGCTACAGCTTCCTCTAGCACTGCAAGTTGAGAAGCAATTTGACTAAGGGAAAAAGGCTTCGATGGAGACTCATTTTCCTGAACAAGCTAGAGGCTATTTGAAGAAATAAACTGGGAAATCTGAACAGACACCTGAATCCAGTACGTGTTCCCAAAACACCAGGCTAAGCTGATCACACTACACTTCAAACTGAAGTCATTCTTCCACAACTGTGCCTTGGGGAAGATGTTTTTTCTAACTCCTGCCATTCCTAACACCTCAGCAGGGATTTCAGATTACAATCAGACTCCAGGGAGGACCATGTGGATGAACTCTGCTTTCCCTAATGAAATCCTAACTTGCTACAGAGTGAGTCACTGAAACCCTTCACTCTTTAATCTCTCAAGATACCCAAAGCAGGCGCTTAAACTGAAAGTGGGAAAGCAGGCACCATTGAAATCCTGGTGCTCAGGAAATCTGCAGGAAATACAAAGGTTAAAACAGTAGGACTTTAAGGCTCTTTAATGAAAATGGAGCCTTGTTAGACAGCAGAGGAATGAGCTGGGGCATGTGGGATATGAGCAAATCATTCCCTGGCAGGTGAGCATCTTTGTCATGACGATCCTTGGATTCTGAGGTTTGCAGTGAGAAGCCACATCCTGGGCTCACTCACCACGTCCAGACACTTGAGAGTGGCACTGGGACTTTATGGGAAGAACAGGAAAACGCTGTGTAGATTTCATTCCCTAAACTTCCTTATTACTCATCCTTTACAAGAGCGAATAAAATTGCTGTACTTCCAATGATGACTACAAGGATCTTTCTGTCCAAAATCATGCCTTTTCCTCCCTGCTTTCTTAGATCAGCCAAGATACTAGAGATGCTGCTTCTTCCTGCACACCTGCCTTCTGCCACACATGAAGGCAAAGGTATGTGATCTCTCCTGCTCAGGCACTTTAATGACAAGTTTTTCCACGAATTCTGGTGTGGGTGGAAAGCATCCCAACAACTCTGAGCTTTGTTTGACACATGGAGACTAACAAGAAGTAGCAAAATAGTAATGACTTGATTTGATTTCAAACAGAAACACAGCGTCCACTGTGTGATACTATGTCAAGATGCAATTTGGAGCTATTCAATCCTGTCTCTTTTGAGGCTTTTCTGCTAAGTCTCAAACCAAGCTAAGAAAAGAATAGGAAAAAAGACCTCAATACGTGCCACATCTCCTGTTGTGGCAAGGCATCTCTCAGTGCCATTTTTCAGCCCTGAAGACTTTTGGCTTCATCTCTTTTGCAGTTGATGGCCTTTTTGCAGAGCTACTGACCAATGCCTTCTGTGCATCAAGAAAGTTTTCTTTTAAAGGACTTTTTATAAGTTTACATAATCTGTAGATGGAAAGGTCTTCATCTATGAGAAAGCCATAGTGGCCAAGGCGCGGAGCACTCCAGTTCCAAAGGTTGCTTTCAACAGAGCTTAATTGTGCAAAATTAGCAAGAAAAAACAGTTTACATCCATCTTAGTTTGTGGGAGACTTAACATGTTTAAGATCAGAAAGGCAGCCACAGGCAGGTTCTGTACTGGCTTGTTAGTTCTCCTGCCAACTGTAAGAATTTGGATCAGCCTGTATAACCCCACTGCCTCAAACACCTCTGATCTCACATAGTTTCTCCCAATGAATGGTAGCAGCAATATCTGGACAGTTAATAACTCTGGGAAACACACCCTCAAGTAGAGAGGTTGTTGTGGGCTACTTCTTCCAAGCAGTTAGTCAACACAACCTGAAATCAATGCTAAGCAGTAGTTGCTAGCAAAGTTGCTAGTTCATTTCTGCAATGTCACGAATAAAAGCTAATTATATAGGTCAAATAGGCTTCCATTTTTTACTTTAGTCCTTGAATTTGGGAATCTTAGAGCTCTTTGCAAACATAACCTTAGAAGGCTACTTGATCTCCCTATTTTATAGGTGAAAGAACTAAGGCAGCTCCTCATCGGTTTCAGAGAAGTCCTGAACCAGTAACAATCTCCATTTCACATCTAAGAGTTGAATCACATGTATCCTTCCTTCATTTATATTCACAAGCTACTGGAGACATTTCAACCCCATCCTAGATTCCTCCTCATTTCAGTGCTGCTAACACCTCCCAGCTGCAGAGTCCTGATGTTTTTTTTCAAAAGTCATAATGCACATGGGGCAAAATAAAGACAGACATCAATTCTGCTTCTAGCTTCTACAGTATTGAATTGTGAGGGTCTCAGAATCAGGTGCAGTGATTTGGTTCCTTCATGATTCCAAAACCCTCCCTGTTTATATTACATGAAGGAAAAAATGGATTAAAACCATAGGAATGTTAAAAAAAAAGTCAGAAGTGCCTCTGTAAGTCTGAGAGTCACATCTGCTTTCCAGCTCCAGAGCACTGGAATTGCTCCAGAGGGAAGCAAACTAGGGGGAAAAAAAAGAAAAGAAAGGAAAAAGAAAAAAAAAAAGAAAAAAAAAAGAAATGAAAAGAAGGACAGGAAATGAGGATCAGCACATGGCCAAGAATTTGGAGAAATTACATATTTAAGGTGGAACAAGCTAATGTCTTTAAGGTGGATTCCATTTGCAAACTACTGGATTTGTTTTTATTTCTACACATCGAAGTGTGTTCGGTTTGTTATCCAGCCCAGCAGACAAAGAATCAGCAGGATTCAACTGCATTCTCTTCCTGCTCCCTCTCCCCTCACACTCATGACAGGAGGAGTTGCTCCTTTTAAGGCACTCAATACTCAGAAGAGCAAATTTCTGCAAAAATGGAATCCTTTTCTGAGGAATATTTAACATTACTCAGGGCAGTTTACATAAAAAGAATAGCACAAGAAGCTGGAGATCAGCTACCCAGGCTGCAAGGACGGATCACATCATCAACATTTCTGGAAGTGTTGCTCATGAAAAACACCCCCTTTTTTCTGAGAGTTTAATCCTCCAGCAAGAATGCAGTGTAGTGCTCCAGAGCAGCAGAGAGGGTGATAGTTGACACCCCACACACTTGTCACACATATGACATAGAGCACCTAGCCCAACTTTCAACAAGAAGAGGGGTTTCTCAACTCAAAACTGAGTTGAGACCTTTTACAAAAAAGCCAAGCACATGCTGCATTCCCCAGTGCTGGGGCATCCACTGTCCTTCCAGCAGATTGCCATGAATGAAGGTGCCATGTAAACCACTGCAGCAAGTGCCACCATCCTGAAGAAGGCACTTCTGCTATATAGAAAAATGTGTCTTTTGGGTTGGCCAAAAGGAGAGTGTGAGAAAAGAGGGAAAAAAAATTTCTGCTCATTGTAGAAGCATGGCAAAGGGAAACTTACACTGGTAATCAGGCTATATTTCAGAAAGAGAATACAAAAATAAACTAGAGGTGTCTTGCAGTGGTTCTCCCCTCAGAAAACGTGTGTGCTTAATTCCCATATCTGCAACTTTGGCTTCCACTTCTGTGGATGATTAAAGGAGAAAAAAATGTGACCTGACCAAACCCAGGCATTTTTGAGTTCCTCCTATCTACAGTGCCTTCCTGGCTCCACTGCTATCTTTATTAGCTTATTCGCTCTATGGGACCATTAGATAGAAGAAAAAAAAAATCAGCTTTCTAAGTAAGGGAAATCAAGAAAAACAACAACATTGCTTCAGTCAGCATTTTCATAGTCCTCATTCACAGTTGATAAATCAAGCAGAATTCAAACAAAAGCAAGTTATGACTTGGGAAGGGAAAGGGGAAAAATAATCCCTGCAATTACAAGTTGAATGGAAAAAGATGACTAGACTAGATGTTTTGCACTGCTGACAGATAAACCTTAATTTTTAAGCTACCTGTTGTATCATATCTTGTTTAAAGAGAAACGGGATGTCACAGCACTTGCATCACACTAAGAATACAAGACAAGGGGCAGAGTCGTAAAAGAGCACTAAAACCTAAACGCTCTGTGTGAACCCAGATGAAGAAAGCTCTCATTAAGTACTTACCCTGACACCTTACATCACTGAGAATATATAACCTACACTTCCCCATAAGCATTTAAAAGGGAGATTCTTAAATTAAAACTCTCTGCTATGACTGTTGTTCTAAATACATAACAAAGTTTGATAGACAATAACAACTTCACCTGCCTTTAGAATACAGTCTTTCTACATTAGGAATATCTAGTGTGGACAGGCAGAAATCAAGGCAAATTAGTTGAAACCATTGGTAAGTTTGGAAAAAGGCTATAGCCAGGAAACTGTTCTTAGGTCCCTGAAAGTAGTACTACCTGCCCCAAATAGCTCAAGAGATCACAATCAGCCTTTCAGCATTGCTATAAATAGATTTAAACACATTGCAGAATAGCTCTTATACTGGAAACGCATTAAAATTACACACAACAGAAAGCCTTGTTAGGTCTCAGAGATCTTAGCTCAGATATGGGCTTTTAACTTGAAGCAAGGAAAAAACCCTCTAAAACTACAAGTTAAGGCATTTCCTCACTGGAATGGTCCACAGCCTTTGCAGACACTGTCGTGTTACTTTAATCACCGTTGTATTGCCTTAGAATTTTCTTTATGTTTCTTCAAGACACGTTATGAACAATTTGGGCTTTTTTGCCCAGCTACAGAATTATTTAAATGCTAACATTAACTGACCGATCAGAAAAGCCCATTGTCACAGTTTCTGCAGCAATCAGGCTCCATGGCTTCTTTACCTTATGTACCACCATCCTTCCAGGTTCTTTTGGATGACCTCCACGGTGACCCCTTTTTCGAACCCAATCTCATCCTTCCCCTGGCTGGCGTACGGCTGGATAGTGACATATTTCTCTTCTAGTGAGGGGAGAAAAGGCAACATCAGTTAGGGTCAGAATCAGTCCAGCTGTTTTCCTGCACTGCTTGCTTTTAAACTGCTATGCAGAGATTACGTGAAGCCATTACAAAAGGCGGAGCCCTGCTCGGGGGCCCACTGGTTATTTATGCTGACGACATGATAGATAATCAGCCCCTTGCCACTACCCCGCTGCTGATAATCACAAAATGTTTCCATGCCAATAATGACACAAAGTCCCAAGAGAGTTTTCCCCCCTTCTTCCCCCTCCTCTTTCTCCAAGTTCCTCGAGCGGGTAAGGGAGAGGATTTGAAGCTGGACTGAACTCCCATACTGTAACTTGACAGAATCAATCCGGCTGCCAAATCAGCCAAGCGTCACCACAGGAGCTCCAGCCAGTTGGCTCTTTGCACACACACATGGCTGCACAAAGCATTGTGTTACTGAAACCCGAGTGCTGCATCCCCAGAGGGACAGATCTCCCCAACTCAGAGGGGCTGGCCCAGCACGTTGCTCTCCTTGCACCTCCCAGGCAGCATAGGTCTACAGCAACGAGCTTGAAACAACATTAAAAATGTGACAAAAGAATAAAAGAGGTCTGCATTTAATGGGAGATGATACAGCATTTGCATTCATGGGTTGTGAAATGTCTCACAAATATACTTTTGCTAGGCTTCGCTCCAGAGAAATGCACGTGTGGCGGTGGTAAAGGAGGGCCAGAACTCAGAACTAAGACGCATACTTCAAAAGCACAGACTGGATTTCAAGTATGGTGTTTGAGCCAAAAACTTAGCATCCCTTTTCATCTCCAGCATCTATCCCCTTCCCCACTGGGCAGAGGTAAGCAGGCTTGCTGACAGCAAGCAAATGAGCAGAGCAGAACAGACACTTGTCAGCATCTTCCTCCATCCACCAGGAGACATTTACTATATCATTACCATCACACTCAAGGTCAACCATTTGCTCTGGAGCCTAAAAAGTTACAACTGGCATTGAAAATTTGAACTACCGGCCTTCCTCTGCAGCAGCAGACACAGAAAGTGTCACCAAGCACCTCTCCTCAAACCAAACTACAGTGCATGTAACAGCATGAGTTTCTGTAGCTAGATGAAAGGCAGGGAAGGCAAGCAATAAAGTGCACCCCAGCCAGCCTTCCTAGCACTTTCTACTGGCAGTCACAATAAGGCAAAATAAGGCATGGAAAAGAACAAATAGAAGGCTGACAGTGCACAGGAATGGGCAGGAAATTAAGTACATCCAGAACTCCTGACCACTGCAGAACAAAGGAGCTATGAAAAGGTTGCAGCAACTTGAAGCAAGCATTCTTCAAAAGAGTAAAACAGATAAAACCAACTGGTTTTGTGGCTCAGCTCCATTTTGTTGCTGGATAAGGCACGCAAACCTTAATAAAAAACCCAAATGAACCCTTAGTGAGACAAAGTAAGTAATATAAGACCTCAGAAAGGGGAAAATAATGTTGACAGAGCATCTGATGGCAGAAAATTCAGCACAGCTACATCTCTGAAGTCAAGTTCTCTTGATGGGTCACATTTAGATCCTTCTAATTCTGATGGGGCAAAATTTGTCAAAATGTTTGCCACCAAGAGAATACACTCTTTACTGCTCTCCCCTAGCAGGGCTGCTTAACTGTCTTAACACTGGTAAGAAATGCCAGCTAGTTTGTAATTAGCACTATCAGAACATGATACGTTCCCCACAGAAACACTCCACTCCAGGATGGGGCCTGAGAAATGAAACCTGGCTAAGGAAACCCAGCTTTCATGTCCTGTGGACAATTTCCCTAACTGGGTTTCCACTCTGCACGGTAAAATTGGATGCATTTTTCCTCTATTTGAAGTCACTACTGCAGAAGAAGCTACATGTCTGGTTTCCACAACACACAAAGCCCTGAGCACTAAGCTGAACTGCAGAAGATTCCTGGGCAGCTAGATCTTGTCCCTGAGAGGGCCAAGGGAAAGTTCAGAGCTGCACTGTCCAGATACACATTGTTTCAGACACTTCCAGGGATGTTTCTAGGACAGTAATAAAGAGCTAAGCATATATTTGCTGGGCCTTGGAAGAAAGCCCTGGGGTTTTTTTTTTCTTCATACCAAAGCTGCTTTATAACTCAGGCTATCAGAGTTCACTCTTCCTGCTACAACTGCCACAGAAGTTTCTGTGTTTATTCTGTTTTTCCTCCACAAGAACACCAGTCTCTGCTGCAGTTCAAGGCAGCTACTCAGCTCCTCTTGCTGTGCAGAGTGGGCTCACTCTTCAGGGATGTGACTTCCCTTCTTGTGCAAACAACAGGGGAGGAGGCCATGAGTGAGGTGACCATTCCTAGCTTTCAACACAACTTTGCAGACTCCTGCTCCAACAGGACTTCTCCTGTGTGAGGAATTGAGAGACCCATCAAACCCAACATCATTTGAGTGTGATCACTCAAGAGAAATCAAAGTTTGAGTTGAGGATCCTTTGCACATTAGTATGCAATTAAAGTTATATGCCCAGATCTAGAGAGAATACAAAAGGGTATTATTTTGGTTCATTAGGTTTTGACTTAAGAATTACCAGGAAGGAGAAAANCTAATTTGGTAGTTCCCCAGCTGCAGCTTCTGTTACATCAACTTGTTGAGGTCAAGTGAGCAGAATAAACTTTACTGCATGCTACAAAGCACATACACCAGCTTTTCAAATAATGGAATGAAAGTCCTACTCCCCTTCAAAGCGAAAATTGCAAAAACCACACTTCTGTTCTTAGTGAGTGACATCCAGAAATCTATTAATAGCTCAATCAGCCAACTTCACTTATATTTCTTTACCACTAATTTGCAGGTCAAAGGTACCTTCCCCAGCTGAACTGACGGAGGTTCCTCTACTGGAAATTCAGCTGCATTAGTAAATCTGAACAAGGTGCACGTGAAGAAGCAAAGCCTGTTTGGCAAAGACCTACAATATCAGTCTGTCACATCATGCATTATCCAACTGGAACCTACTTGGGTTGGAAGGAAAGGATTAGCATGTGTCATTCTCCCCCCTCCCCAGGCACTATGTAAAATATGCACACGAAGAATTTTTGCACTTTTTGTACTACCCAACTCATACCACACTGCTGTAGCTGTGCTCTGCCCAGCCCTCACAGACACCCTGGCAGCCCAGTCCTCAGTTCACCCGTTATTCCAAAGCCTTACTTCTCTATCAATCTATCCCCTCTTTCCTTTCCTCCTCCCCAAATAAAGGCAGGCTTCTATTTCATTCTCATTCTACCTAAAATCTTCTGAAGAAATACAACAGAGGCTTGAGGCAAAAATATAGGGACAGATCTTGGTGGATCACTGGGAAAACAGTGTGGACAGCAGGGGACAGTACCCCTGTCCTTGGAACAGCCCACAATACTAGAGAGAGGGCTTTTTCTAACAACAAAGATTTCCTCCTGGAAAATGTAGCACAAGTCTGGAAGGTGTGCACATATCCAGGACAAAGGATTTGAGCCATTCAGGGCCCTGTGTTACAGTCACATACACAATGTGGTCTGTACAGATGCACACAGCAGACCTGGTACAAGGGAGTCAGTGGTACTTGAGAGTTATGGATCACTCTTTTGCAAGCCACAAACATCTAATATCCTTCCATAACTACTAAAAGTGGACAAAAGAGGAAAAAAAGAAAAATGAAAATCAAAACCCACAAAAATCCACCAAACCAACAACACAACCATTTTCTCTTCCTCCAACACCATCACAGTGTTCTGTCAAGCTGAGGCCTTTCCTATAAACAAAGAGCAATAGCTTTAAAACTAAAAAGTCACCTTGAAACCAGTTTTTGAATGCATGCCTAGTGCTGCAGTGGCAGAGACCATTCTCTTTTCCTTCCTTCATCCTGCCTTGCACCTGTCACCTCTCTTTGCACAATTCACAACTCTTTCACAAGAAGGATGTGAAGCCAACCTGGTCAAGGAAAAGTTAATAAGGCCCTAAGTCTGGTTTGGTTCATTACAGATCTGCAATGAAAAAGGAAAAATTCTGGGGAAAAAGAGTCTGGTTCTTTCAGTGGTTACACAAACTCTGTGTAAAACTCTTCTCTGCACTAAGGCACGCCAGTTTCTATGCAGCTTCACTTCAATTTGAGAAAAGAGGCCTATTTCTCAGACTGCCGGAAGCAGAGTCAAGGCAACCCATACAAAACTTGATCTAAAACCTGGACAGGATAGTTTAAGAGTGCCCACATGTCTTCTCCCACCCATTTTAAGATGCAGCTTAATGAACTGCAACTTCTCACATAAAAAGAATTTACAATACAGCTCTAAAACCATTATATGATTTTCAGCAGAGCAAAATGACCTGTAGGCACCTCGGCAATTCTCATCAAGTAGTAAAAGTTCACCTCTGCAGCCATAGTATAATAAGGACTGAAATACTTTTTCTGTCTTGGCCAGGCTGTTCAGTGGCTATGATGCAACATACTGGCTGCAGAAAAATGAGGGGTGCTACATTTGACCTGTTAAATTTTAGAGAACTTAATGACATGTATTTTTGGATAATGACAGAGCTTGACAACGGTGCTTTATGTCTTTCCTTTTTAATACAATTGCAGCTTGTAAATAGAGAGCAAGCAGAAGTGTACATTCTAGCACACTCTCTTAAAAAAGCGTATGTCCAAATAAGTTTTCTTTTGTTTCACCTGTTGTATTTCTATCTACTAGTAAAAGAGGAGTCTCAAAAGAATTTTTAAGCATTGCACATGGCATTTTCCATACCAGGTGACCAGTTAGGACATCTCCCCCACAGGAAAAACCTCAGGACAGCTATGATGAAGCTCCATTTGCTCCTGAAGAAATTGTACCTACTTGACTAACAGAGCAAGACACTGAACTTGACAGCCCATGAGGCTCCTTCAATCCCATCTGTCAAACCAGAATTTCATATTTTACATGTGTGCTTGCACACACACACAACACATTAAAATTATGAGGTGTCTTGAAAAGGCAACTTGGTCCCCTCCTCTGGCTGTCTGGATTTATACTTACTGTCAGGTCAAGGAAAGCAGACCTACAATTTTACTGCTCAAGTTGTAACACAGAGCTTTAGTAGCACTTTCCAAATCTTCCTTATTCAATCTACCCGATTCCCTTGGCACCGATTGTTTCAGATTCCTTGCAGTCTATTGCCAAGGTGACAGACTTGCCCCAAAATTTTCAAAGTCCTCTACCACTGCTGCTCCTCACTGCCAGAGCCCTAATCCAGCCCTTCAACCCCCTTTTTGCACAGCCACTGTGGCCACCTCCTGCCTCCTTTGCTCCCTTCCCAGCCTTTCAGCACACTGCTCTTGCTGAAGGCTCCTGGCACAGCGGTGCTCTGGCACTTCAACCAGGCTCCTAGCAAGTGCATGCCCAATTCAGTTGTCCCATCTTGAATTTTCAAGTCTATATGCTGTGCCTGGCTTTAATATCCTACTACAGACTCTCACATGTCCATGTGGATTTCCCACTCCTCCAAATTGTGTGATCTTTTCCCACTCAGCCTCATGCCTTTCTCATGATGCCTCATCAGCCTGAGCAGGCTCCTTCCTCAGTGGTATCAAATAACCTGAAACTCTCCAATCTTTCCTAAAATAAGCCTTACCTATCCTGATTTCCTGCCTTACCAAACAAGCTTAGTTTCAGTCCTTCTCTGAAAGCTTTTAAAAATACTAAATAAGTATAATTTTCCACTGTGAAAACCCCTTCGGTAGCAATCAGATGCGTGCCAAATTGCCACTTGCCCAGGTTCCTTTGATGCACAGATCCCCTTCTCTTTGTTTAGGCTGCAAACTCTTTGGGACAGGAACCTTGCCTTTAAGCAGCTAAAATACCATGCACGTTTCCAGCCCTGCATAATCAGTCTCATCTTTCCCAGGCAAGTGGCCAGTGCTCATACATTTCTGCTTCCAAGTTCTGAGTGCCCCGTTTTGCATACCTCTCCTTCACCTCTAAGTTTGCTCTTTTCTGCCTCCCTTAGTAAGTGTGGAAGTTATCTGCAGCACTTCAGGAACCAACCAAATAAGGGAGTAATTTCCTCTGCTCAGCTGGTACTTGTGCATGCTCCCAACTTTCTGTGACCCCGTCCTTGTTTGATAGGCTAGTAGGGGTGGCAGAAGGGGGGAACTGGGCTAGAAATTAGTCAATTAATGATTTCTCAGCAAAATGCAACGGCCCCAAACCTACATCTTCCAAACCACAGAAGAATTTTCTTTCAAAATACTTTCCCCTCAGTCAGCAGTCTGCACTCGCCCTCCCCCACTCCTCCGCTCCACCCCCCCTTTGTCAGACCTGCTTCTGGAAAAAGTCTTGCTGTTCCAGAAAGCAATGCATTAATTCAACATGGACTTTGTTTTACTTGACTAAATATGCAGCAGAGAAAATAACTGTCCACAGTTATCACATGTGTTCATCTGCAGACAGAAGCTCTTCAGCCTTTGTCCTTCTCTCCCCCACGCCCCCAATGCCTTTTTTGTTTTAAATAACAGAAAATCTTATGCCAACAGATAGAAAAGAACAATAATGACATTTCTTCCAAACAGTTTTGTATTCCGCATCCTCTTTCTTCAACCAGCAAGAGGCAATAAACATTTACTACTTTGCTTGGAGAACAGAGGGAAAAAAACGAAAGAACACCCAAAGGAAAGAACAAACCAAGGTCTGAAACTGCTCTGTGCTGGTTTAACACAGCAATGTCACTCACAGCAGAAGGCTGTGAGTGACAAACATTTCATCAGCATCAAGGACAAGAAGAAAAAGAGTGAAAACAAAGGGAGAAGTCCCCTGGGTAATGAGGGGACTGCCAAAGAGGGCAGAGCAGCTCTTGTGAGATGCAGGAAAGGGTAAAAGTGCACCAGCAGACGAGCCAGGCTGGCTTAGCAGCACTGATCAAATGCTCTTTCCACAGCTGGAAAATTGGCTGCACAATCACCCACCTGGGCTAGGACATGGGGTTTTAGTATCAAGACTAACTCAAGATAGGGTTCAAGTATCAAAACCACTGGGTTACGTGGCTGCCTTCTCTCTTCACACTGTCCACCTCTCCCTGTCAAGGTCCCAGTCTCCCTAAGACAAGGCAAGCAATTGGAAGACCTACAGTTTCCAATTTCTAACTTCTTCAATGAATAGCTAATTCCTTGTGCTAGGAGCTACTCTTAAATAATAGGCTCATTTGGCAGAAATTCAGCCCATATGTCACTCACTGTATTGTTGGTATAAGTAAATTGAAAGTACTTTCCTGCGTTGTAACAGGATGTGCGTTGGGCACAAAACCAAAGCAGCAAGAAGTTACACCAGATATCTGCCATAAAAGACAGGCACATAAATCCCCAGTTTTACCAATGAAACTGTAAAAGCACAAATGACTTTTCCATTAAATTAGCCTGTAAACAATCCTAAGTTCCCTTCCAGGAGAAGTTCCCAAGAAATACATGTTTAGAATTACTATTTAACCCAGTACAAAACATGAACTCCGCAGCTTGCAGGTCTAACTAGTGTCAAGACTGAGGAAAACTATAAACTTTCAGGCTTCTCCTCACAACCTGTATTTGTATTACTGGAGTTTCATAATGTGTAGGAAAAAGTTTAGAAAATGTACCACATTTAAAAACATTTATCATTTAAAAAAAAAATGCAAGCTTTGCAGCTACATAAGAAACATAAACCAATGTAATCTCTCAGATCTGGGCACACCACAGACCATTTTAAAGAGAAAAGTTCAGCAACAAAAGTCATCTGTTTCTCTTTGTAGAAACAGACTGCAGCTGTTCTCTTTGCAGGTTTTTTTCAGCTTTTAAAAAAGGAGCACTACCATGATATTCAATAATTTGTCTTTCATGTTGCTTATTCACAGACCCAGTAACATTGCTTCCAAATATCTGAAGTTCAGGAATGCTTAGCCTCTTCAAATGGCTTTGGTAAGGGTAGAAATAAATAAGCCACATGCTAGCCCTAATAATTCTCTTCAGTTAGGCACTCTGTAACAGGGGAGCAAACACCCTTCCTTTCTGCACTGAGGCTTTCCCAGTGTTCTCAGTATCCAAGTCACTTAGAAAATCCTGGCCTTCAGAAACAATGCTTAATTCCTTCAGTTCTGGCCTTAAAATGATTCTATCACAGACCTAGTTGATAAAAATGCTTATTAGTGGTATCCAAGTGTAACCATAAAGGGAAGCATCCTTTACAGCTTGCTTTTAAACTCCAGCAAACTCTCGGAGCTAACCTCTCCAACCGCAGGGACTATCTGAAGCAGAGTATCACTGGGTGGGAAGAATTTCAGCCAAAATGTTTAATTGAGTTTATTTCCAAGGAAGAGGCCAAATGGGGGAGGGGAATCTGTTTTGCTTGTCTTGAACAATTCTGGCAACCTCCTGTTTTAACAGCTCTAGTTCGTCTGTACTTTGGAGCAGGGACTTCAAGGTTGGCAGGGGGGTGCATGTGTGCACTTCATGCATTCTGCCATTTCAGTGCAAACCCACCCAAATTTGGCCTTGTTAGAAGTCTTTGGGGCTGGAATGGGAGGGGAAGAAGGGAGAAAATCTCTCCTGACCTCATATAAACCGTGCTCTGCTAGAGAAGAGCAGGCTGGACACCCAGAGAGACTCGTCCTTTCAACAAAGGCAGTTTGGAAGTCAGAGATGTCTGTACAGGCTACAGCTATGACAGATGATGAAGCCACTGTCTCCAACCTGTGCCCAGACATTCAAACCACTTTCTTTACTTCCAGTGAGCCTGCTCTTGTCAAAGCTCCCTAGCCTACTATTTCTGATGACATTAATCAGCTTATTTTTAGCCAGCCTGGCTAGTTGTGGCTGAAATAGATTGGAGAGACCTTATGGAAGCAGCTCAGTCACAGAGGGTGCCTCAAACCTTGGCCAGAATTATAGAATGCCATAGTTTGTGCCAAATTCAAGTGCCAAGATTTAATTTGAGTTAAAGCACGTATTCTCCAATACACTCAAAACCCCAGCCCTTTTTGGGCCTAATAGGGAAGAAACTGTTACGAAGCAAGAAAAAAGCAGGGATGGAAGAGATTAGGGGAGCCTGTGGTGAGGAAAACTACCAGGGAAGGCACTGGCACTGGTCAAAGGGCAGGTCTGGAGAAGATGCACACAGACAGTGGGCATCAAATTGTAAGAGCAAAAACTTGGGAATGCAGCTTAGGTTCTTGAGTCTTAACCGGCTGACTGTGCTAAGGGACTGGCCATGCAATCTTAATGTTTTACAGAGTTTTGTTTGCAATATTGTATAAATATAAAAGGATGTATTTGTTTACACCTGTGAACAAATTGCTTAGAAAATGGATTCCCACAAATTCTCCCAGTTGAATTGCTAGGAAGCATCTGGCAGAGTTTTACAAAGCAAAAGAAGTAGCTCCCAAACTCTTGGGGTACAGAAATAAGCACAACTTCTTTTTCACAAGTGTGCTTATGAGGATTCTTTTTTGGTGCCTTTGGGGTGTATTTGATGGCTGAGAAGCGAGACCTTGCCTTTTGAAGGTAGTTCCAGTTGCTGCAGGGTCAAGCTAGGGTAGGAAGAACGTTGCTCTTGTTATTTTGGTTTCCTCAATAATAATTTGAAACAAAGTTAAAGGGTCACTGAAAAGCTGTGTGTGCTTGAGACATATGAGACTGCACATAGAACCATCAGCAAATCTAGGAGAAGGCAAATTTGCTACCTTAGAAGTTAATTCTCTCCTTAATAGGAAAAGGCATCTTTTCCTCAACTGGGAATTATGTCTGGTGCTTACATTTGGATCCATTCCCTTAGTAAGGTTGTCTGAAAGCTGCCCAGAGGTGCAAATGTGCTTTGCCCCCTCCTTTCCTTTTTAAAGTGCAATGAATACTACATCTGGATGATTTTGCAAGTGGAGAAGGAGATAGGTAGCGATACCTTTACTCTGGGAAAGATGATTCAAGTGCACTGGAGAAATACATGATTTGGAAGGCTCCTCAGACTTTACAACCACAGCTTCATCCAGAAACAAATTGTCCCTCCACCCTGCCATTCTCACTGTTAGACCAGGAAAAGCCAAAAAAAAAAAAAAAAAGAGACAAAAAACCCA
>VXBX01002725.1:1828412-1878302 GCA_013400415.1 Scytalopus superciliaris
GTACCAAAAACTCCAAGAAGTTCTGAACTCTCTCCTTAGTACCATGCAACATTTGCAAGGCAGAGAGGGGACTGAAACTGGAATGATTTTCATCTTTCCACACCACCATACACTTTCCCAGTGAGCACATTTCTTACCATGGCTTTTTGGCATTCATCCCATTTTAATAGCCCTGAAAGTATCATTTGTGCTTATTGAGGGAGGAAACACTGAGTACAAATATGCCTAAAGTTAAAACACAACAGATGTGAGCTTCCCCAACAGCATGAAGAGTCAGACTACAGAGTTACCCTTGGCTACTAGCCTCCAGCTCCTGGGGTGCCTAATCCTGGCTCCAAGACACTCTCAAGCTGAAATCCACATCTGAACTCTGGAGCTTTGGCCTCTCTCCACCAGAGTGCCAAAGATGCAGATCTCAATGCACAACAGCTGAAGCTGCAGCGTGGATTTTGGAGCCCCCTCAGAGGCTGGTGCCATAGGAAGCTATGAATTCACCTCGACTCTGCTGCCTGTTGACTATCCCGCCCAGCGTCCATCGCCGGTCCAGGCGTCTCAGGTGAGCCTTGCGTCGCTTAGAAACTAGTTTGGAACACGGATGGAGACAAAACAAAGGGGACAAAAAAAAAAAGAAGAAAAAAAAAAGTGATGGAGGGGTGAGGAATAAAAACAAAACATGGCATTTACAAGCACTGGTCTTGTTAGTGGGAATGGGTTAGGTGGGATGCAGATGTTTCATTTTAGTTTATACAGTACAATGGAATAATTAGCTTCTTGAGCCTGAGCAACATGAACCATGCAGAACTGCAGAACTGTAACAAATTGCAACTCTCACTGTTGGCTCTTCTCAATGCCCGCCCCCTTCCTCCCCCCCCCAAAATCCAAAAAACTTATACCTTCCCCCCAACAAAAGCTGCACAACTAAAGGGTGCAGTGGCAGTTCCATCTCCTAACTTGGCCGTATTATCTTTGGGGAATTCAGTCTCTTCCATGACATCAAACCCAACAGGGTTCTAACCCTCTCTAAGCATAATTATGACACTACAAATAAATCCAGGGGAAAAAAAATGGCAGCTTCTCTTATGTGAGTTCCTTGTAGCAGCAGCACTCAGGAACAGAACCAAAATGAAAAGTGTCTGATGTCACCTTGCTTGCAAGATGTGACTTGCAACCACTGCCACAGCTAATTCTCATGATCAAAACTTCCAATATACAGATTATAAATGTAAGGTAAAATCAAACCTTGTAATTATTGAGCAGGCTCAAGAAGCTAACAAGCCAGGACTGAGTATTAGCTACACACTGAAACAATAATTTATGCTTTAAGGATAAACAAAGACAAGACATTTATGGAAATGGCATTATGAGAGCAGCTGTGCACAGAGGACACCACTTATTTTCTGGACCACATACTTAGATGTGTACTCATTTCCTTCTTCTGCCTGTGCAGGTGTGAATGAACCACTGGACTGGCATAGAAACATAGACAAACACTTCTGGTTTTGCACTCAAGGGCTTCAATGCTAATTTGGCAACTACTGCAGTGGTGCTTGGTGCTGCCACAAAGCAATGCAAAATACTGCAAGCCAGCAATAGCTAAGTGCAAACACAACCATTTTGCTAGTGATGCTGGGAAGCTGTTCATAAATTCTGGTACAACATCACTGATTATCATTCAATTCTTCTTATGTGTACTTATTTAGGGAATATACCCTTATACTGGAGTAGACACTGTTGTCTTCCAGACACCACTGTGTAAAACGTTTGTCTCCATCTTTCTTAATTTTCTCACCATGGAGCAGACACCACTGTCTTCTAGAACTACATTCTGTAGGCACTCAGGCACAGCAAAATTATTTGATTGGGGAATCATTAGCTGAACAAGAAAAAAAAAATAAACCTTCACCAAAAAGTGGCTTTTGATTTTCTACTTTTTATCAGGGGCTAAGTTCCCCTGTCAGGGCTTAGACCAGACTTCTACACTCAGCTCACTCTCCTCAGTTTCTCCCCTTTGCTGTAAGGCCTAAACCTCTCCACATCACCCTAAGCAGAGGTGCAGTGAATGGTGTTGAACAGATACAATATCTAGTTTGTGGTACTCTGTACTTCCCTTTTGGTCTCATGTTGGTCAAAAAACAACCACAAATTTTCAGAGGAGCTGGATATCAAGTTCACAGACAGCTGTGGTTTTGTCTAATGGAAATCAGTGATCCTCTTGGATGCCCACGGTGGGACAGAAGATGAGACGGTTTAACCCGGTGACTTTCTCCAAATCAACAGGACATTGGACTGACAGCTACCCACATTCTACACAAGAGGCAACACAGGACAGCTCAATAGACATACAGATTATAGCAGAGAGAGAAGTTAAAATCACAGGAAGGCCGCCTGCATTAGGAGATTTCTAACCAAGAAAGGTAGTGATGAAAGATGTTGAACGTAAAGGCTTGCAGGAAGAAGGGGTGCAGAAGGTGAAGAAACTGGCTTCAGGTGTCAACACAGAGATACCTGCTCAAACTGGGAGTTTGGAGGACTTGGTCATACAGGAGCACCCCTTGAAAACAGTGGGTCACACAGATCCACTACACCATGTCCTCACAACATATGACCATCCCCAGTGACAGCCATTTTATATCATAATGATGCTTTTGAATGAGTCAGGGTTATTTCCTCCTCAACAATACTGAATGTTGCCATTTGATCCCACACTTGGACTTGATTGGTCATGCCACAGTTAGTCACCAAAAAGATTCTTTATCATCAAGTGTCTAAACCTTTCCAGAGAGCACTTTAACATGTTTGCTTTATCAGCTCCTGTAGCTGTTGAATGTTTCTTTAGATTGTTTTCTGAATGTTTTCCAAGCCTTGCAAGATGGTGTTGGTCTAAACACAGGCCCAGGTAGCAGTCAGCTGTCTGCCCTCATCCTGACAAAAGATGCTGTGCAGGCTCAGATGCAGGAAGGAAACGATTTTTTTAGTCTTTCTCAGGGAACAGACTATGTAGAGGCAGAATTATTAGTAAGCTGTATTCAGCACCTCCTTATCTTTTCTGGGTCTGCCTGGCTTGTGGGCTGGTTCCAGGCCTGTGCAAATGGGGAGAGCCAAGAGTCTCATACAGGAAGCTCCTACAACAGTGTTTCTGCCCCTTCAAAGTTGGGGGAGCACAGACTGCACAGTTGCAGGAGGTCAACATTTGCTGGAGTCACTCTAAAACTTGTATGAGATCTAAAATCAGGGGCTTAGGGCACTTAATCCACTTAAAGTCCCTTCCTCCTTAGTTATATCAGAGCCCCTTTCTCCTGCCTGCTGAGAGAGCTGGCAAGTTTTCTAAGTACGTTCACCTTTTATACACTTTTTTCAGGAGAGTGAATCCCAATCATTCTTTCTTCTTATGAAATGGTTGCATGGAGAAGAATAGGCCAAGTAAAGAAGAATTGGAGGAAGAAAACAGAGAGGTAAGAAATCTCAGTTTATGTAGTTAATAACAAACTAAAGTTACTAAAAAGCAAGCGAAAGCTGGGGCGCATCAAAGCAGCTGTGGAGGTAACACAATTAGATTTGTCACTGAGATGGAACTGAACAGAAGGGAAGAACAGTCTTGGGTTTCAGCATATCTGGATTTGGAGTAGGGCTGGGAGCAGGACTGCTGACCACAGGTGAAGAGAGCAGCGTAATGGATTAAAAGGGACTGAGAGGGAAGAGATAAGGAACATTTGATGGATTTTCCATTACCCAGGACAGACTACTCTGTGGCAACATCCCTGTGCAGAGTACACTTCAGAGGGCAACATGAAAGGTGGAGGAGAGCTTGAAATGAAAGCAGTTTCAGCAATAAAGGCTGTCAAGCATGCAACATATTTAAGTCAGGAAAAGGGAGAAAGCCACAGATCAGCAGACAAGGCATTCTTAAATACTTGAAGAAAAGAGCAGTCAGTTTTTGTTCTTTACTAACAAGGAAACTTTAGTAACTGCTTTTGCATCCGCTAAGCTGTTGCATCATACCAGACTGGTTCCGGGTCTACCAGTATATAACCAGTCTGTCTCTAAACCCTGAGTGACCCAGGATACGGGTAGACTTGAGCAGGAAAAATGAGTTACAGAGACAAAGATTTCAATAAGACACAGATGTCACCCCTGGAAGCAAGCACAAAGTTATATTTTGCCTGTGTGCTATCTTAATGGGCAGATGGTCACCCCAACACATCTCTAAGCCTCCTGCCTGTGCCAAGGAAAGGTCAGCTGAGTTTTCACATACATTTTACACAGGTATCATGTCAAGAGCACCTAGATTTAGCAAGAGTTTCATTAGAATGGAGTAAATCATAATAAAAGTGTCCTTTGTACACAGTTGCCACATGAGAAGTCCATTAAGATGTGGTTAGTCTTTTATAATGGAGCTGAGGAACATGTGGGGCTGTACGATTCCATTTCTGGAATCTGAATTAAGCATATTTAGTTTAAATTAAAAAAAAAAAGCAGTGCAGCTAAATACATATACATGACAAATGACATCTCACTTTTAACAGAACGAGACCACACCAAACAAAATTACCTTTCCACACAACCACAGACCACAGCAAACAGCAGTGAAACTAGTTTCAAAGATATTAATTTTTAAAAAATTAGTAAGAAGCAACCATTAAAGTTAAATCTCACTCCTTTCAATGGTCTGTGGCTCTATCATGCATCTTCTTCCAATTAGAAGCTCTCACTTGTATAACTTCTGCAAACAAGCCATGCAAGTTCTCTCCTTCCATGAACACTACCAGAAAAAGCTGCTTGGACTTGCAAACAAGTTGTCTGTATGCTTTTTAAGGGTATTATAATGAACATACTTTCAGCTTTTGAACCTTTTGTGACACTCATAGTCCAAGCTGGTCACAAAGGGATTACAGGCACAGTATTTCACTCCAATTTCTTCTGCAACAGTTTATTTACCGATACAAGATGGGAGAAGATGTTACTGCACTTAATTAACAGCCACAAGTGGCAGCAAGAATTTTCCAAGTTTTTCTCTGGAGGAAAAAATCAGAGAACAAGTGAACACCAATTTCCCCTTGATAACAAGAAGCTTTCCATACCTTCCCCAAATTTAGATGTATTGATGTCAGAGTCATCTCTGGTTCCATTTTGGGATTCCAGGTACGTAGCAGGCACCCAACCCTGCTCTTCTGCTGTGCTCACAAACCACCAACCTACAAAAAGAAACAGAAGAAGTGGCTCAGTCAACATTATGAGAAACAAGAATAGTAAAATGCTACTGAGAAGATGGCAGTGTCAGAAGCTTCCGTGCAGGTTTGAGTTATTCTGCAGCTTCCTAGAATGAAAGGGTGTTCAGTCCTATCATATCATTTCTATTGGATACTCTCCCGGTGGCAAAGAAGTGTGTAGGCTGGCCTCATGTAAAAATGGGGTACAAAGGAGCAAATATCAATTCATTTTATGAAACTCAAAGTCCAACCATGACAACCTTGATTCAAGTTCTATAATTCAGTGTGGCCAAGCCAGTCTCGCCACATGTACATCTACAGTATCAAACCAGTTTGTAGGTGAATACATGTATACATGAACGAAGGTGAAACAGCACAAACACTGCCCACATCCTAATATGAAGCATGACAAAGTCAAATGATGGAAATAAGAACAACTTTAGTAGAAGGGCACAGATTTCAGAACAGGATACAAAAGTGCTTCAAGAGCACTCGTAACCACAGCTGGTGTTTAACAAACATGACCTGAATTCAGTGCCTTGGGAAGTATTGCACAGAAATAAGAGACAAAAGTGAACTAAAATGTGACTTCAGGGCACGAGCAACAGTTCTTCTCAGGTGTCTTCCCACCTGAGCATCAAAGTTTCTACCACTATCTATAAAAATGTTAAGTATTCACCAACTATATGGATATAACCTTTAAGACCTATCTGTGGATAGATGAATAAAATTATAGGCAAGCCAACTTCAGACTAAATACACTCCAACCATAACTATTCTTTGCCTCTTTTCTTGCTTGGCTA
This sequence comes from Scytalopus superciliaris, assembly GCA_013400415.1. Taxonomy (NCBI): domain Eukaryota; kingdom Metazoa; phylum Chordata; class Aves; order Passeriformes; family Rhinocryptidae; genus Scytalopus; species Scytalopus superciliaris. Next base: position 1,834,423 of record VXBX01002725.1, read on the forward strand.
CATTGATTTACCGAATCTTCCACTAGTTTTAATGTAGACTCACTCAGCCAAGAATTTGCTGCTCTTGGATATGAGCACAACTAGATTCTCCTCCATTCAGAGAAGGTTCAGGTTAAGATAGCAGGACAGTAAAAAGTCTAATAGGTAAGCAAATCACTTTTGTTGTTTTCTGTAATCTCCTAGTTTACCCCAAAAAACACAAGCTGCTTTGTCAGGACAATGCAAACTGCTGTCCAGTGACAGTCTCCCAGCCTCCCCAAGGGGAGCTGGGAAAACTGCTATTTCTGTACATGCATCTCAAAACAGTTTAAAGACTTTAATGGCTTTCATAAACACATCAAATTTCACAGAAGATTCCCCAGCCCGCCTGTGATGAGCAAAGGCACCATCTTGGTCTATAAATAGAGGGGTACAAGCACTAATTAGTTTATGGTGGGGCAAAGCCCTGAGCAGTGCAATAGCCACACAGCCCTCCCACAGCTAGGATGTCACGGCCTGAGCCCAGTGAGGGGAAGGGAAGGTCCTGGGCTGGGCTCTGCTGCTATGGAACAGGCAACTGTCTTTAAAGAGAAAAGCCACCCTCCAGAAACAATGCTCAAGTGTTCATACTAAAAGTCACCCAAGTTCATTCCAAATCCTGTCATGGAAGATTTTACCAAAGAACAGTAGCTACAAACCCTGTTTTCCTCCCTGGGGCATGTGGCTGGGATACAATGTGCCCCAAGCAATAAACCCTCACTTGCCTCCATGCAGCTCCTAGGCAGCTCTATTTATTTATTCTCCAAACTCAGACAAGGATTTCCATCCTCTGGCCCAGTAGAGGTTTGGAAACTTTGCTTCACAAGGCTCATGGTTGGAAAGTTTAAATTTAGTTATTCTCCCTCAGCAGGAGGTGGATTCTCCTGCCACGAAGCCCACAGCAGTGAACATGCAGGATCTGCCAGACCATTTCAAAAACACGTCTCCACGGTTGTTCCTTATTTCACTAGTAACGTATCGACATGGGCAGCAAACACAGTTTAACATTCAGTTATAATTACGCACAAGATGTGAAAAGCTGGCTTTGGGATGATATCAATTAGACTGGAATAATTTACGCAAGCTCTTCCTAAAAAATTAAACACAATCGCCAAAAGGACTTGCCCACACTTAAAAATGTACCTTTGGGCCAAATTCAGACCATGGTAAAACCTTGTTTGGAGAGCTGGATCACACTTCCTTGATGCCAACCCAGTGCTAGCCCATTTCACAATACAGCTCCTCTGGTTTGGCTCACTGAGCTGCACTGTGGCCCCAGAGCAGAGTTTAGTGTTTGGGGCCACAGAGTAGCTGAGCCTCCATCCAGCTAAACAGGGCTCCCTGCTAAAAGAAAACCCCTCACCCCCATGCCTAGGCATGCATACATGTGCCTCCCTCACATCACTGTGCCTCCCTGCTGCCAAATCCAGCTCCTGAAGGGCCTCAGCAAGGAAACCTCTCCACTCTGCTGATCTTGCGAACAGGCTCCAATGTAACAGTTGAAGGTCAAGTCACATTTGAGCTAGGTTACGACCAAATCCACTGTCATTTGCAGAGAGAGCATCTAACAGTCCAGCTTGGGTTTTAAGCTGCTTTGGCTCTTCAAGCCGTGACTAAGGCTAAAACTCCTCATAGAACTCATGAAAGTTATCATTTCTTTCTGAAGATTTGTTTTACAAAGTCTGTGCAAGGGTAAAGCATAGATGAGAAATCAGCAGCATTTGCCCAAGTTCAGGGGGAAAATAGCACCCACTCTGAACCTCTTTCTCCCTTTTCAAGCTTGCTTCTCAGAAAGACTAAAGAAAGGCTTTAACGTGGCTTGTTGAAATAGCACATCCACAAGAAAAAAAAAAGTGTCTTACTTAATCAGACCAAACAACTGAGAAGACTGAAAACCTTTCAGCAACACACCCTGGCAGCAGAGAAGTGACAAACAGATATTCACAGGCAAGATGTGCAAGGTCTTACAGCGGCCAAGCAGACACTGCAGAGGCAGCACATCCCTTAGGAGACCAAAGCCTGAATTATGAAGGCACATCCAAGCCATAAGCTCACAGAAAAGAAACTGCAGCATAGTGCAAGGATTGACTCCTAGCAGAAAATGGCTGCAGTGCAGACAAGTTCCTTGACATAGCCCCTGCATGACAGCCACAAACTGCAAAACTTTGCCCAGCTGATCATGAAGTACTTGCTCTGCACCATCCTGTCATTAGAAGCATTAGGGCAGCTGCCATTTGGTACCACCACCCCTTCTCCCCCTCGCCCCCAGGTTCATGGGTGTTCATGGTTCGCAGACAAATTAGCCAGACTAGTCTTAGTTTGCACCATGATAGCGCTGGTTTTCTGCAGAAAATCTCTTGTCCCCTCCCCTGACACCTTTCCCAAACCAGGGCATCATAAAAATGTTAGAAAACTTGCTTTTGAAATGCAGAACAAAACTGCATTTATTTTGAGTTTTCCTTCTATGCTGGAGTTGAGTTTGACTTCACAATTCATTATTAAAACCATTCTGCAGCAACATCTGCAGGGAATTATGTAAAGTTATCTCTGTGCATTGCCAAGCCAGTCTGAGGTTCATTCTTGCACTCACACCATCTGTAAAAATTAGGCAGTGCTTTACAGCTTGATTTAACCCTTACAGATGCCCCTCTCTCTCAGGCATCAAAACACGACTCTAAGGCTGATGTGGCATGGATGTCTAGACTGAGACTCATCAGCCCTTGTCTCTGAAGAGGATTTAAAGGGAGTTTGAGTCTCACAGAAGGGACATAGGGAATTGCAGCCACTGTGCCCACACCAACCTCATCCTGAGCTTTGCTGCATTACTCCAACAGCCTTAACACTAACCCAAGAATACAAATTTTTAAGGTAGGAGTGCAACTTTCTCCCCACATATGTTGCTGCTTTGGTTGACATCTGTCAGCATCCCTTGCTGCAACAGGCAAGATGTCTCCACACTCTGAGAGACCATTTATGCTCAGAGAACTCTCAGGCATTTTACAAGTTACCAAGAAATGACTGGTTCCACTTGACATATATACACATGGCAAGATGATGATTGCAAAATGGATTGGTCACACTGGAGAGTGACTAAATGACAAAAAGACTTTGATTCTAAAAAATCATGTTCTTGCTTCTAATTTTATTCCCAGTCCTCTTCCCAAAAGGCTTTCACAAATGCAAACGAATTAAGCAAATATTAACCACAACACGCACCATGGGAAATTACTGGAACATACTTAAAGGAGTATGTTTTATGCAAGTTTTGCTTATCTTCACATGCATCCTACCCATCCATCCTTCAACATTGTCCCTTTCTTCACACCAACAGGGAATTAGCTATTACCATTGAAGCCTGTCTGATCATAAGCTGTTACAAATCACTTTAAGAAATAAATACATGAAATTGCAGGATCATGCTGAACATTGCTTTCTAATTCTCTCCTGGGCCATTAATTTCTCTGTAGATTTTATGAGCTCAACTAAAGTAAACAAGGCTGATAGCAACACTGTTGGGCACGGATATCTCTCCTGCATGAGTGCACATTCTTCTAAACAAATACTTAAATAACACTCCATCTCTCAAGAGTCTTGAAAAAAATCCCACTCAAGCAGCAGTCTGGTACATTTGACATGCGCTCTTTGGGCTTCAGAGAGCTGCTCTTTTTAAAGTCCTTCTTTCTTGGAACTATCTCTTGAGACCTTTTTTTGATCCAACAACATAAACTGTCCTACAAAGCAGTACTAGATGCAATTAAGTCACTTCCAGGCCTGTCACACAGGCCTTTTCATGCCAACAGCTGATTACTTCCCTTCAGAGATATGATCCGCTTCATTAAAAAATAGCTAAGGTAAGAGTATTGCTACACAGTTGAAGGCAATTGCTTTTTTCACCCCTCTAGAGCTTGTCCCACACAGTACACATGTATTTGATACAGAAAGGGCAGACAATCATAAGATGATCATGACAGACGATCTCCTAAGAGTATGTAGAAGCAGAAATAGAAAGGCACCAGGAGTAGCATTTTACAACATGGATTTTCTGCATGAGCTTATGCTCACACCCACTTTTGTGTCTCTATGCTGGTAGACACTACTGGTGCCCATGCTGGCTCTGCTCTCTGTAAAAGGCTTTTTCAGTCCCACACTTGGAAAAGGCACTAGGTTGAAACCACTGAATTCATATGAAGGGCAGTGTTCAGTTTCTGAGAATTTTATCCTTATGATTCACAGAAGATGCATCTTTCTTTTAAATATGGAGATACACGCAAGAGGTCTTTCTAGCACAGAGCTGACTTCAGTTTAGGGTACAGAGGTCTGTGCATGAGTCACTGCAAAGCAGACTAAGGCTGTCTTCTCAGGATGAATTATTAAAGCTGGTGAAATATTAAAGGCAGCTTTCACCTCAAAACACATAATGTTTTCCAGCCTGTGTGCACTGCAGACTTCACTGCAACTACTACTCAACAATGAAGCAATGTTTGTCTCGTTTTAAAGATGGAAGTGGGGCTTAGAGGCATGCTTGAGGAAGAAAGATGTGCTTGTGGCAGACATCCTACTTGAACACAATTAAGATCCACAGCACAGGTTCACAATCCCTTATGTGCCATACTCAAAACAGACTGGGCTATATATTAGGATTCCAGATCAACTACATGTCACAATCCTTCCAGCCAGTTCCTGTACTAGAGCTACACACTGGGAGCATGGTTCACCTGGGAAACCCTGCTTCCCACAAGAAGTATTGCAACCCCAAATGTCTGTGCCTCACTGCTTTCACAGTCAGGAGTGAGGCTTGTTACCTCGCAGCTACTGTGGCTGCACTCCAGGCACTAAGTACTGCTTTAGGAACTCGAACAAAACTCACCACCCCAAGTTTCTGCTTAACTCCAACAGGTTGTTCAATTTGCTGATGATACAGACAAGACCCCACAGTGTTGTGACAGGGCAGAGTTGTTGGCCTTTACACGTAAGAGAAAAAAGGATCACACCTGTCACTCCTTTCCTGGTCACCCAGCATGGGAAATGGGGTCTTCTAATATGGGTTATGAAAAAGGTCTTCTACCACAGCATTAAAAAAACTGAATAAAGAATTATAGCCACAGAAACTCTGGTTTTCTGGAAAATAATTAAGATTCAAAATGCAATAAGCAAACATTTTGTTCCTGGTACCAGTAACTACAACATCTGAAGAACATAACTTAGAAACCACACACCTGACTGCTGTTCAGCAGTGGTCACACAGCCACAGGCCTCATTTTGCTAAGTAAGCTACCCTCAATATTTGAAAATGAGTACTAGTTTTAACATTTAGTGAAGAGAGAACACATTGAAGGAGGATGAGAGGCTGCACACTCATGTGCCTTCCTCCAGTGTTCAACTAAAAATTTACAGGTGTCCCTACAAAAACGTAAGAGGAACCTGACCTTAAGAGCATCACTTTGGAACTCTGACAACCCAATGCACATATAGAGTGCCCTTGGAAATACTCTTCTTTCCCTTCTTAGGGAGGGTCTGCAAGCTGAGTTGTGTTCTCATCAGAGTACAGGCTGCTGCAGCTTTTGCTTAATTTGATGATTGAAACAACATTTGAGGGCTTCCTGATGAGAAGGAGAAGATGAGGAGCAGGAGGAAGTGGGGACTTCTGAAGACTGGACTCTGTTGATATTTTTTAGCTATTAACCGAACAGCATTTTGCCTTATGAAGATAAAAGCTGGACCAAAGGCCAAGAGCTGAGACAGTTTGCTGTTCTCCACCAATGCTTGATAGTAACTGCAAAAGCTCAGGGCTCAGAAGTAGCACAGGGAATTGTAGTCTTTGAACTGCCTTAGGTGTGTGTGTGCTGTAACATATTCTTCCTGCAATGACTGCTTATTGGCGTAACTAACTGGATTTGCTATCTTAATCCTTCCAGTTTGTCTTCTTCCTACACCTCTACTACCAATCTTGTGAATTTGTAGATAGACACACTTCTCAGCTGTGCTGTTAGCAAATCCCATTGCTGTTGTCCTCCAGTCCCTACAGCTGCAGAGCTGGTTAGCATGGAGGGCCCACTACATGTAAATAAATATCCTAGTTATTGCTGCCACACAGATTTTTCCTGGACCAAAGACAGCTGACTAGGTGTGTACATAAGTGTTTGATAGAGTCCCAAAGTGCATCGCAGATTGTGGCTGAAATATCTAGCTTGCTTGGATTGGTTTCACATCACATTATGTGCATAAATACACATGTATATATGTGGAAATTCACATCCTGACCTCTGCACTCAAATACATATTACCCCAGTCTTCAACTGGGATTGGAATTGTGATTCCTTGTACTTTTGGAAAAAGCAGAAGTGATCAGAACATGGGAAAAGTTCATGGGAAACTAGAAAACTGGATAATATACAACTCAGCTCTAATACTTTATGGGTTACATCACTAGTAGAGATGTTGGATGTTCTGAGTATTAGACAACTAGGAAATACTGCATTACTGTATTTATTCAAATCTGCTAAGCTAGTAGGCAACAAACCTTTCAGAGGTGCACATTTGGATAAACACTTATATATTTATCTCTCATACAGTTGTGACTTCTTGGGTCTGTGTGTGTAGGGAGTTGTTCAAGTAAAGCACACAGTTTATCTTTGGGTTCTGATAATACAAACTGATAGTTACAGACTCCAAGTGCTGTATCTGCAGCTATTTGCTATGGCCCAATTGTTACCCAAGGGCTTCCCCTCCCTGTTTAAAAAAAGAGCCTCAGATTTGTGTATTGACACAGCTGGAATAAAGGAATGTGCCAAACACGTTTTCTAGAATTGGCACGTATATCCACAAAGACATCATATAATCCAGTACAAATTACACATCGTGTTCTTAAAGCAAGGGAATCAACACACTACCTATTACATTAACAGATATGGAAAAGTCTTGGACACTGTCTGTAAATCCCAGATCAAGTCCCATCATATTCCAGGTCACCAGCTTCTCCTAAACTGTCAAGTACTCTGGGCTCCACAAGACAGAAGCAGATGAAAGCACCATTTGCTAAGCCTGCTCATGATCAGCTCCAAACCACGTGGAGACAACATGTCCAAGGTGTTGACCAGCATACTCAGACCACTCAAATTAGGGGACCCACAGAGCTACCAAGTCAGTCAGCCAGTTCTACCAGCCAGTCAGCACCCAAGGAGTTGCAAAAGAAAAGAGAAGTTTCCCAAGGCTCAAATACCCTAACGCCTTCTAAAAAAAAAAATTAAATAATCTTTCCCTTCCTGCTTTGCTTGATTTCATGAATACCTAATGATGGAACTGTCTGTGCAAAATCAGCTGCATTTCACATAGCCCAACATATTTACATCCATCCAACCCACAGTACCAACTCAGTTATTACAGAAAATACCTGTTCACTGAGCAGAGATTTTTTTTTTTTCCTTCATCTGATTTGCTTGGATACTGGATTTCCTGTCTGACTTCAAGTTCTGGTCACACTCGACATCTATTTTCACCTTTTCTTGAAATTTGTTTTTCTCTTGGATAGTGACTGATTTACACTGAATCTTCAAAGATGAAGTTTTTGTGATTTCAGTAACCACAAGGCAAGGTAACATTGCTAGAGGTTACACAGACTGAACAGAAAGAGTTCTGTGTTGAGTCACTATAGGCAACAAGTGGTACCAGAGAGCATTCTCCTTTCTTCTTTCCCTTCCCCCAGAGTTTTCTTTACTTCAGTAGGTTCCAGAAGTTGACCAGTTCCATGGTCATGGGAAATTCATAGGGCATCTTCCTTCCTCCATTTTCAAATATAGCCCAGAACCATGCATTTTCTTTTCCAGAACAGCTATCTACTGTTAGGAAGATGTTGCTCACAAGTAGGAAAGTTAAGCAATAAATCCATCTCTCACCCTCCTTAAAGCCTGTTTCCCCATCTCTCCAGCAACTCATCAGTTAAAGGTTGAAATCTATAGATTTGAGGTTTTAGTGAACCTTCTAAAGTGATGCTGTTGTCACTATGTTTACATAAATTGATAATTTACAAGAGTTCCCAACCACAAGAGGGTTTTGCTGAGGCACAGACAGAGGAGGACTCCAGCACACAGTGCAGAAATTTGATGGGCAAACCCAGCCCATGGCAGCAACAAGTAATCCACTGCCTTCAGAGAGGCTATGCCAGCACAGTCAGCTCCTGCAGCGGATTATCCAGAGCCATGAACAACTGATTACAGTAAAGGCATGCAAACAGATGGCTTTCCACCCCACGGGGCATGGGGAGCTCAGCCCTAGGAGCCAGTGCAGACTCTATTAGTCATGACCAGTTGTGGGGTTGTGTTTTCTGTGGTCAGCCAACGGGGTGCAACAGTCAGGCTCACAAGTAATTTCCTTTACATTCACAGGACTTAATCTTAAAGCAAACACATTTTGTGTCCAAGCTTTCTTTAGGAAAACATGAATAAGCTTTCAAACGGGCCTCATAGTAATCTTGTCCAAAGATTACAAATTACTTCCTAGTGGTTGAAAAAGTTACAGACCCCCAGTCCCAGCTGATAGGAAATGGCCTTCACAGGCAGCATGGAACAGCCAATATTTTCTTCCCCTACAGATTGACAAAAGTTGCTTTTGTTTTAATTTCTTATTCTGAAGTCTATAGAGAACTATTGTCAGTTGCTTACTGGGAAATCCTCAAAACCACACAGAATCAGGAAAAAGAGGCTGTGAGGTCTAGGAACAAAACCTAGCAGAGCACCAAATAGCGCTGCAGGTGCTAGAGTCAAAATCATACAAGACTTCCATATTTGATGTAAAAATACATCTGCCACTTCTGAGGCACACTTGGATCGTGTCAAGACAGAACTGAGCAACACTAGACAAGGGCTTGAAGCAATGAACAAAGACTACAGTGTATCCAGCAGAAATCTGAGGATAAAGCAACCAATGATATTAGTGCAGTCTGAAGCAGAGCTGACTCACCAGATTAAAAATGCTGCCTTTTACAAACAGCTTTTCTGGTATTCTTCTGAACCACAACACTCCTGCTAAAGGAATGGAGACACCTCGGTTCGCTGGTGCCCCGTACAGTGTGCAGAGCAGCACCACTCTGCAGCGCTCAGCTAACCATCTCACAAATGGCCATTTCCATATCCTGGCTCTTCCTTGAAGCTCTGCTGTCCAAATACAACTTCTGTCTATTTATTAGCTAGATCTGGCCAGATCGTAACCCAGATGGTATGTTATCACAAATAGTGATGCAAGCCAAATTGAATGCTCTGCTCTGACATCGCTTCGTTGCCTTCCTCCTGAGCTCCATTCAAGCCGTGTTTCTGCAGTGACCCAGGAGCTGAGCCCCAAAGAGCTGCCTGCACATGGCTGCAGGAAATGACAGCTTCGGAAATGAGTACCAGAGTGATGAATAACCAGCCACAAGAGCAGCCAGTGCATTAGCAGGCTGCCAGTTAATGACCTACATCGTACTGAACAGGGACATAAATGGGCAAGCAGTATCACTGACACTCCCAAGAAGAGATTACAAACTCAACTCAGTATTTTCTGAAGGGTTTCTCCAGGCTTCCTCAAAATGTAGAAACTTAGACTTGTTACTATATTTTGTTCAGCATGAAGCTGAGCCAGTCCCATTTGGAGCTGAAACTCCAAACTGAAAGGGAAAAAAATGGAGAAAAATATTTGCCTTTTATCTCTACTCATCATGAAGACCCAGACAATGAGGACAGCCTATGCAGGTGAAACAGAAGGGGACAGTGACCTTTAGGAAAGGGATATATGAGTACACCCATGTAGATTTTGAAAAAGCAAGCAAGAATTACTGGGGTATCTGGTTCCATCAGCTCTAACAAAAAGGTGCATCAGCAGCATAAGAAAAGAAGGTGAATACAGGAGAGTTACTGAGTCAAAAAGCCCTGGTAAGATAGCTGTTCCTCCTCCCTCCCTCAGCAAAAAATTGCTCCTCTTATATTGCATAAAATGCACTGCACACAGCCAAGTAACTAAGCATTTATTTGTACTCATTCTGACTTAGCCTCTGAATGCAAAGGCTGCACACTTTGCTCAAACACCTTTGCAAGGTTTTTGCTACATGGTAGCAAACATGTTTTTCCTGCAGCTTGCATGGTTGCCTCACCTGGGATGTTGAGTTTTAAAGGCTGATATTCAGCCTCTGGTTACTCCTTACAGAATGGGAAAGCAATCTAGACTCAAGAGCACAGAATCACTCTGCCTCAAGAGATTAGAAACACCTCACTGACTAAGCCTTGGACTGTAGGAACATCAACAGCAACATTTCTATTAACACATTTCTATCTTCATAGGGAAAGGTTGCATTGCTGGCAGTCTCAGATGCTGCTCTGTTTCCAGGAAGGTACCACTAAGTGCACAATAAGTCAAAGACCCAATACATAAACATTTTCATTTTCTGACTCTCCTTTCTGTCTCGAAGCTTAAACAGAGCCAGAGCAGACACTAAGCACAGATCTGCTGGCAATAATCAGGGAAGCTGATCTTCTGATGTTAAATAAAGGTTAGCAAGGCAAATTAATGATGTGAGATATAGAAGAGCTGTCAATCTCCATACATTTCACAGAGCTGAGAAAAGACAAATAGATCATTGTAAGGCTTATTCCTTTCCATTAGGAATAAATCAACCATGAAACAAGGGCAAGAGTAATGCTGTCCTTGGGCAAAAAGCTGAGATTTGCAGACCCTCCATTACCAATACACATGCATTATACAATACAGCACCATTTAAAATAAATAAGCAGCACAGTAAGGGATTACCTAAACCTGTTAAACAGATGATATAGAAGCACAGTGTTTATCTTTTCAACGGGGAGGCACTTAAGCTTACCCTATGAGTGCATGCTAGATTAAACCTTTCCCTCACCCCAACACAAGGCTACCAAAAGAGGAAACTCTGGACTGCCTCTAACTACCCTTGGCCAGAGCCCGTTGCAAACACTATACTTTCATGTATCTCCCACTATTCCTCAATCACTCTGAAAACCTTCAATAGAAAGCCTTCCATTCAGGCATTTTGCAACCTTGTACTTTTCAGGATCTCACTCTTGGCAGATTGATGGCCTCTTTTGATGGGTTGGTTTGGGGGTTTATTCTTATTTTCTTTCCCCTTCTCTCAAAATATATTGATTTCTCCTTATTTTAGGAAAGTTCAGTGAAAGAGCACAGAGACTGCATGTTCACTGAAAACTAAGCAAGAGGATGGTCCTGCTGCTGAGGTGCTGGGAGTTCACTCTAAGAGAACTGAGAACTAGACCAGTTCTTTTCATGGGAGTTTTTCCCTCCTCAGTTTCCAAGTCTTATTTACTTCCCTTCCCCTCCTCCACCACCCAGATCTGAACAGCGTTTCCTTTGTCTGTTCCCTATGTAGACTTCCATTCTCTGGAGACAGGGCCTAAATGTCTAGCACAACAGGACCCTGATTTCAGCTGGGCCTTAGGCACTGCCATAAAAAACAGAGATCACAGAAGCATGGCTCTTGCAATGTAAAGCAGCCCCAGTAGTAAGTAAGTCTTTGCATAGGTCTGTTAGCTGACATCCTAATTACAATGCTGGAATGCTACGGTTTAACAAAAGCTTGTATGGCCTGCAAATTTATTCCAAAACATCCCATTTAGTGATTACATGTGCATTTGGAAAGGGACTTGGAGTTCACTGCAATACTAATGTGAAGTATATGCAACAGTGCACCTCCAGTAAGACCAGTTAGATTACTGGCACATTTTAGGATGACTAATGAATTGAAGTTTCCTTGGCATGCTTCCCTCCCAAGGGCTGCGGGCAAGGATTACAGAGTGGAAAGAACCTTACCTAGGTAGAAAGAAAAGTGCATATTTCTGTAGCCATTAAATCCCTACTGGGGGACAGATTTTCTTATTGCCTTTCAGGGCTGTCTACCCTGTTCCCTTTTTTGGAGGGGCTGTTCAACACCCCCACCCCAAAATCTCAGACTCCAGCTCAGTAAAACACCATGCAATGCAGCCTGCAGAAGGCAACCAAGACCACACATTCTTGGGAAGAACAACCAACATTTCCACTTATGCACAGACTCTTAACTTCAGATGTAAAGTGACTAATTCCTTAGTAAATATTCTGGCTAGTAACTGACAACACTTGAAGGTTTAAAACTGCCTCCTGATGGTCCTCCCTCCCATGTAAAGCTGTAGTACAGCTCTTTTGTGCTCACAAGCCATTTTCATGGAGATCATGCTTTTTTCAGCTCACCTGTTTGACACCAATTGCTAATACAAACCAGTGAGTGGGGTTGCCCAGTACCAACACACATAGCCTTCTCAATCCTCCCTGTTAATGATCAAGTTCATTCAGATGCCAAACAATAATAGGAACTGTTTTAATAAAATTTGGCAGTCAGCTTAATGTGGTACTAAAATTAAGGATTAATTCTCTATCCCACACAAGGTTAGTAATGTTGGTCATCTGCCAGCCTGTACTATCTCAACACTAAGCTATGCACCTACTTGCTAGTCCGCTCATGAAGCTGAAGAAAAATGAAGATTCAAAGGAGATTCAGCACCTGGTCTGTCCTCTTGCATCTCCCAGGCCATTAATGCTACATCACCTGGCTCACCAACACTGTGACCTTTACTGGACTACTCATTCTGAGGAACTTTTTTTCCCCCCCCTAGCTGAAGTTTGTTTCTAACCTGTCTTCTGTCCACAGGCAGTTCTGGTCCTTTCCAGCACTGCTTCCCCACCAACACAAAAGGAATGGAATTACTCATAATTCATGCTATTTCCATCTCTACTTTTACAATGGTAAAAAGGTTCACATGGCAGTTTACTTATTTATAAAAACAGGAAATTCTTTTTTTTAAAACTTAGATTATCTGAGTAGGCTGTAGAATCCTATTCAGTAAAGGTATTTAGCATGAAAAAAGTGAAATGCCCCAAAATTACATGTTCCAGTCAACTGTAGGCTTAGGCACTTTGCTCAGCTGAGGAGCAGAGTCATGGAGTGAGCACCATCTCTGAGACACAAAACCCCCATCGGGAAGGAGCCTCTTGCTTCTTCACCACGGTGCCATCAGGCCTGTAACTCATCACATCTTTGCACTGCCACTTCCAGCCTCCCTTGCTTCTTTCTTTCCAACTATGTCTCAGGCCTTTGGATGAGCCTATTTGCTTATTTACTTGCAGCTCAGTTTTCAAATTCTGAGCCCGAGCCAGCAAAGAAGAGCAGCTTCTCCAGATGAGGTCCTAGAAACTGGCTACATAGGCTTCAGTACAGTGAAGCAAGACCACTGCATTTGCCTCCTTTCCAAACTTAACAACAATGTGCAAAGGGCACAAGTATTGTATGGCAAGTAAGGAAAAAAAAAGTGAGATGGAGCCTTTACGACTGGTAAAGAAATTACTAAGGCCATTTCCAGCCCAAAGAAATTTAAAATATACCTTACCTACCCAGCCTGAATATTAGGCTAAGGTCAGGGACTGTTTTCATGTTGGAGTTCAAGGGATTATGTATCTGCTGCTTGAAGTCACTGTACCTTTGATGAAATGTTAGTAATTCTATCCAGTTGTGAAGTTAACAAGCAGCAACAGAAGTTAAGCATAAAGGATCCCGACAGCCCTGCCCTCAAGCACTGCTAGCATACCTTAGGGTATATATCTCATCGCTGCACAGTTAAGTATTGCACTAGGTGTTAAGAATACTTTTGGTCTTTAGCTTCTGACAAGGATCATTAGGGCAGAGCACTTCAGCGATTTTCACTTATTTATTTTTAAAACAGAAATCAATACGCAGAATTGTGAGCAAAATGCAACCCCAGATTATGGTTTCTGTGCCTGTAGCTATATTATTTAGAACAAGGGGAATCAAAAGCCTTACTTTACAAGTCAGATGCCTGCCTTTAACCAGAGCCAGAAGTCTCAGGACCACTACATTTCATTCAGATATAGCAAAAGACTTTTTACAAAAGAGATGAGGTATTGATTAAACAGAAAAAGCGGCTGACACACCCCCTGCCTGCTCAAGCAAGCTCTAAGTTTGAAGAAAAGGAACAAAATGAACTTTGGTTTGACTCCTCTGTGCTTGAAATTACTTTGTGACAACGATTCCCTGCTGCCAACACACACTCCGGCTCTGAGAGCAGGGTTGATGGCGTCCAAGCCAAACACATGCGTGGCTGGAGAGACTCACAGCAGATTAGACAGCTCTTCTTTGTACCGATACATGAAATACATCTGGGGCACTCTGGCTATATTAAGGGCACATTCCTTGGCTGAGCTGATGCTTGTTGAGCACCACTGCAAGCACCAGCGACACTCATCACTGGAGCACTGATACAGCATTTCCAGCAGCTCCCCAAGCTGGCGGATGGAAATCCCTGGGAATGAGATTTGTGAAACAGCCCTGAAGGGTTGATATTCTCACTCAGATTATCTAAATCCCAGCAAGCAAAACATGCCAAAAGCATCCTTACTCTGAACCACAATGAAATACTCAATAAGTGGCTGGATTTACAGAAAGCCAGCTGCCAAGCAAAAGCAGTCCTTGATCATCAGTGTCACAAGTGTCCTAAAGAGTCTATTCAAATCTACAGATACAACTGTATGTCCAAGTCCATTTCCTACCTCAAAGTCCAATACCTCCACCATGTTGTGCATCTGGAATCAAGCTGTTGTCAATCCAGACACAGGAACTCCCTAGAGAGTCTGTGCTCTCCAGAGACACAGGGCTGCAAATAGACCATTTCTCAAGAGGGTTTTTTTTTGTTGTTTTAAATTTCTTTTTTTTAAAGTTTGTTTGGTTTTATTATTATTTTTAAGCGAATAGAAATATTATGAATTGCTATTTCAGTGATGGTATCATCTAATGAGAAAATTTAACAAAAATACGATGCGGAGTTCCCTTACTACTCATTTCATTAACTATCAAGATTTTTTAAGTCGCTTTATAACTGGCCCATCTAAGAGGTGCAAAGATGTACACTGAATCAGACATTAAGGGCCAAGCCCAAACAAAATGTACCAGTATCAATGAGTTGATACATCATAGCTTTTCATGCATTTAGCAGTAAAACTTTCACCTGAATGTCCAAATTAACATTAGCAAGTACAAGTTACATCACTGCTCATGTAAATCAAAGAAAGAGAACAGGCACCTCTACCAGTAGGGCGCTCTTGTCCATGCAGCAGAGCCTGACTCCAGCACCTTCCAGTCCTCCCTGTTCTAGTCTCATTACAACATTCACACTTTGCAATGGTTTCAAGTTTCCTAGTCAGAAGCTTTGCTAGATTTTCAATTTCTAGATACCCCCACACCAGTGGTGGACAAAAAAAGAAAAATATTCTGAAGAATCTTAGTTTTTTTCAGACTGCATACCAAGTTCAATTCCTTATTCTCTGTTACTAGTGTCTGTGAGCTCACTTGACAATTTTCAACTCTTCAGATTTACAGCCATTCCTAGCAAAGTATTTCATCCACAAATAAATGCAACCATCCTTTTTCTGAAGGCAAGGGGAAAAATATATAGAAAGCACACAGATGTTTGGCAAGTACATCAAAGCTAGGCTAGTCGGTACAAAAGCCCTCCCCAAAACCCCTGATGTTCTCAGTGCTTTAACAATACAATCAAATTTTAAATATGAACAGAGGGGGAATTCCAAACAGGTACATAACATCTACAATAAATTAATTGGAAGTGCACAGAAACCTGGACTACAGAGAGACATACACTGTATTAAATGTCTTCATGTGCCACTTCATTCTGTGAGACCAGGCACACTGAGTCTGAACAAATCTTTGGTTTTCACATTAATATAATTAAATGAAGCTGGGCAGTGATATCAACTCCTGGTCAGAAGCTATGAACTTACTGTCTATACCAAAGTTCCTCTGTTCTCTGTACAGGTGAAGAATGCAGCACTTTGCTCCTCAAACCCTGTGATTTGCTGCTGAGCCATGTACATTGACTTAGATGCTCTTGGACCTTCAGAGAGCAGAGAGCACTTAACCCTCTGACCATATTTCATAACTTCAGCATGTAATACCTTCTCCAAATGAGGACAGATGTGCAGGAGTAGTTTCAGTCTTCCAAGAAGTTTTCCGTTAGATTCTTGATGTTTCTCTGGTCATGCAGTCTGACAGCATAGACACAGCCCCTGCAAGGCTGAAGATGGGAGGTTGTTGCTCAAGCAGTACTTGCTGCAGGCAGACCATCCAGCTGAGGTACTGCCCACTTGCTCCTCAGGCTCAGAGCTGCAGCTGTGAGGGGGCCTGCCAGCACACAGCTACTCACCCTCTTTTGGGGAACTCTGAAAAGTGCATTGTGGAATAAGAACTTGAGCCCAGCTTGTCATACAAGGGAAATTTCAGCCAGAAGTTATTATGTTGAGCAATCAAGTTTTTGAAGGAGTAGAGAGCTATAATATGGAAAGGGTGGGGAGACTATTTTGTTTTCAGAAAACTCTATGTCCTAGTTACAAGAAAGGAACCAGAAATAATACCTATTCCCATTCACAGGTCTGGTTTTGGGTGGGGTTTTTGTCTAAATTTTGCAGTCTTTGAAGAAGAAAGGGACCAAGAGGAAGATTCTGAGCTCAAAGAATTTCACTCTTGGCATGCCAGAGCCAGTGATCTTACGGCATCATCATCAGTAGAGATCACTGGCTTTTCCATGGTGGCTTGAACAGATGCCACAGGATGAGAAGTCACTTCATAGTAAGCTCCTCTCCATGAGGGGACACACTTCAAATCATTCAGCTTCAGGGAGAAGGGGCTACTTCCCTTCCCTACAGAGAGACCCAACCTGTACATGTACTGTTCCTGTTCAAACAGCCATGAGGCTGTTCAGTCAGCCTTGGAAACTAAGGACACAAGAAAGTCTTGACACATTCCACAGGAAGGCACCAAATCCATGGTGATGTTCAAGGTGGATTACTGTGGGCTAAAGTAGTAGAAACACTGCAAAAAGCAGAAGGGAAAAGCAGCTGATGGGAGAGAGGATGGTTGCATCCCCAAAACACCAATGGAAACTCAGGTTTCCAGTAGGCATTTGGAAGCTAAAAGACAGCAACAAGTTAACTTTTCAATATGTGCATGCACCTTGGGAAACAATATTTGTTTCTGTAAATTACTTGGGACACATTAGCTTTTGCTCACTATCCATTTTTCTTGCCAGGAAACCCTGATGCTGCCATCACATGATTGAGAAGTCACTCACAAATTCAGCAGAAACCAAACATTCCAGTGTCCTTGGCCATAGCCACTCTACAAAGATCATTTGGGATCCTGTGACATCTGACAGTTTTCCACTCCTCTAAGACTGACATTAACCAAAAAGCCTCTTATCCAAAACAAAATGCTAGACAGAACACAGCCCACATTCCTATTTTGGGAAAGTCTGGATTGGAAACCTAATTTATCATCTTGAACCATGTGTAGTTGCTTAAGTGTAGTTCTGGAGCCACGTGACATTTATAGTTTATTCCTCTGAATGCTATAGAAAGCTGATAAAAGAGTGAGATCATCAGCAAAATGTACTGCAAAATACAACTCAGAGTAAATTTAAATAAACATAGATCATGTTCAAACCACTGCTGTCCACCAGGGACCTTCTGCTGCACAGAAGAGATGTGGGTTTGGAAAGTGGCAACTTTGTGATAAGTTGAGAGCTTGAAAACTCCAGTTTCATGAAGGGAGTCTGGGTATTCCACTCCCACCTCATCCCAAACCTGCTCCTCATTTTCACAAGAAACTGTACTTGGATTTTCCAGAGTGGCTGCCACCTAACCAGAAACCAGTTCTGAGCAGAAACAAGAAGGTTGCACTGCTGCCAGTTCTTCAGCCCCTACTTGGTCACATTGTAAAGTCCTCTGCCTCTGAATTCCCTCCTACCAGCCTGCAAATGGTAATTTCTGAACACTTTCAGGCAAAATTCCACCAACAAAATACTACTGGCTTTGAGACAAAAGAGGACAGACAAACATCCAAATACAAATTGAAAGCACCTGCTCAAAAGACTCCAGTAGTCTCTCAACAGTCCTTGACTAGTAAACACCTTACATTTTTATTTTTAAAATAATAATTTTTCTAGCATGGTTCTTGGATCCCTTAAATCAACATCAAATTCCACTATGGATTTAGACTTCACAACATGACTTCACTCCTCCAAACACAGAGCAGGAGTCTTGTGAGAAGGTTTCACTTCTGCCAGCATCTACTTCCAAGTTGTCCGGCCCTGGACAGCAGAGAAACAAACCAAACAAAACAGGATAGCTGTGTAACAGCGGTCAGCCTCCTACGCACTCAGGAGCTTCCTGGCTACTGCTGGGTTATGAATTCCATGAGCTGTCAAACAGAGCCAGGTCCATCTGTGTGCCCACTGGCTTTGAACTGCATGGCTTGGGTCACCACGTGCCATGCCAGTGCATGGGACAGGAGGCACAGCTCAGTCATTTCAGGAAAGATTATGAAACTGTACACACCCAACTAAACATATTGAGAGATGGATAGGGGCACAAAGACATCACGCCTAGTTAGGCACCCAGTTACAAGAGCTAGAATGATCAGGAACTACTTGCTGACTTGAACAAAGCCAATATTCAGACCCATTCACTATCAAAACCGCCCAGTCAACCAGCTGATCACTGCCTCAGTGGTGGCATTCCTGAATGCAAAGTGGCAAAAGAGCAGAGAAAGATGGATGGAAAACCTGACTAGTAATGCAACTCATTTTCCTCCTCCATACTGGAAGCTAGCATAGACAGCATAGAGCAGAGGAGGCAAAAAATAAGGAACAGAGAAGAGGGCATGATAGAGGGGTAACATTTGAGTAGCAGATGTCAAGAAAGAAACTGATTTTAATGTTCCTTTGCCTTTCAGCCCACAAGGAACCTCCCATAACTACTGCACCTGGACCGTTTTCAAGGATGCTGGCCACACACTGCTCACATAAACTTCATGGGATTAACACTACAGCCTGTGGGATGAATCACTCCTATATCTTTCTTTTTTTATCCCACATTAAAATCTCAAAAGGAAGAAAACAGTGGCTTGCTCATAACAGATTTTCTCTCTTCACTCTCCAAAAACATTGTTACAAATTTGCTATTGCTAAGGCTACAGGTACATTCCAAAGGAGTACGTAGCACCAAAATAAAAGCTCACAAGTTACTTTACATTGTCCTGTCCTCTGTCATTCTTTCTACAGTTATTTGTTGTGTCACCACCAGAAGCAGCCTGTCTCATGTGAGTTGGGCATAGGCAAGCATTCAGTGGAACTTGACTTTACTAGTTCACTTTCTCCCAGAAAGAGGTACTGTTCAGCTTCAGAAGTCCAAGATAAGCAGTTCTGACCTCAGTCACAGCCTCAGTTGAACAGGGGTGACTACAGTTGTGAAATTTGCTTTATTAAGTGCTGGCTGTTTTTACCAATCTAGGTCAGGCTCAGCTACAGCAACTGAGGCTCTTTCCTGCCAACTCACTTGCAAGAAAAATACTAAGTACCAATGGATGGTCTGACTCCAGAGCCCGACCTTATAAGTGCAATTCTACTCCATCCACCAAGACCTGATGAAGGCACAGCTTTAAGACAGCTACAGAAAAATGCCTCAGCATCACATTGTCAAGGTTAAGGCAAAACTTCAGTCCCACAGAAATACAGGACTTTGATTTCCTTAAACTGAAGAACATGCTGTGTTATATTTCTTCAGATCAGAATGTGCTCCTGACAGGAGAAATTAGCAGAGGATTTAGCTCTCACAAAAGACCAAGAAGTATTAATCACATGGGATTCTCCACAAAAAGGATAGGAGATCAGTGAAAAGGAACTACAAACACAGAAGAATAAAGGACAGACAGGAAGGGAGTTGCTATTCTCCACCTGCAGGCAGTTACCCTCCTTTCAGGTCTGCCTTCCTGCACACACTTAAGTTTCCACCAAGTTTACCTGGGGTGAGTCAAATGGTCCACTCAGAAGTCTGCTTAAACAAGAGGCAAAGAAGAAACAGAAGAAGGATGATACGATCTGAAGATACAGAGATGAATTACTCGTTTAAGCAAGTTTCAAATGCAGCAGGTGGTTTTCCTGATGTACCAAGGACCTGGCACTGTTTGTTTACAGAAGCCAGAGTATCTTATCCAGCAGCCTGCAGCCATTGACACGTTGCAGATGAGTTTGACCCAGTCACTATTTCTAATCCGGTAACTGCGATGCCCCCAAGGCACACTTGTCAAGGGCAAGTGCATGCTCAGGCACTCAGCCTCTGCACATAATCGCTGGAAAAAAGGCCCTTGTGCAACTCAAGTGCACCATGCAAGGAGGTCTCAATATTGCAGTCTGTAACAGCATTACAAAGGGTGGCTACCTCCCATCTGTAGTAGGAGTTTCTCTGAAACCACAAGTATTTTCCGTCAAATGTCTCTACACAATTCCTGGTAGCCAGAGCCAAATTGAAGCCAGAGTCATTAAGGACCTCACAAGCCATCCCCAGAACCATTTGGTCCCCGATATCCCACATGCACATTCTGCAGACAGTGTCTTTATTGTGGGATTTTGGTTTCTGTTTAGGATTGTTTGCAAGGGAGACTCTGGGGTGGTGTAGCGAAAGCAATATCCTTTCATGTGGCTGGCTCTCAAACCTGGATACTTCTGTAAAAGAGATACTTAACTTCCCAGTTTTCAGTTGAGTGGAAGGGTTCACACGCCAACCCCAGAAGCTCACTTCTTATTTTAAAACCAACAGGCTAACAGTCCAGGAAGTGCATAGTCAGCTCTAAAAATACAGACATCTGGAATGGCCAAGTGTGTAATTTAACTTGTAGCTGGTACAGGAAGCAGTCCTTCTTGCTGTGCTAGGAGGAGCAAAAGAGGCATTTTCTATATAACTCAGTTATCTCATTTGCCCAGCAATGAAAATAGCATCTCATTTTTGTCCATTCTACTTTTATTCAAGGACATTTTGGTCACAGAAGGTCTACCTGAAGGAAGGGAACAATTTTCAAGCTCACCCTGAGCATACAACCATCCCGTAATTTTGGTTCTTCATCCTCTGCAGAGAGTGTCCTCGGTAACAGTAAGGAATTTTAGTAAAGATTAAGAACAAAACCTCAAAGAAACTGTCCTTTGGACTCCTGGTCCTGTTTTCAAGCACAGAAGGAAGCTTCACCTTTTCTCCCATGAGTCACTGTGTGTAGTCTTCCCCTTGCCAACACCAAGAAATGCAGATTCTTCACAGTGGTTTCCAGGACACTGAATAAATTGGCCTTGAGTTTAATCCTAGGGTTTCAAATGGTCTGTGATGGACCTTCCCAGGTTCACATTGCCCCTCCTGAATCTCCAGCTATACTTGGCTAAGACAAATAGGTTGAGTTTCTCCAAGCAGCTCTGTTTCTCCTCATGCAGGGAGGTTGCCAATAATATCCAAATGCTATAAAAGCCCATATGGGAGACTAAAGTGTTACTTTTGAACTTAACAATGTTCAAGTCCATGATTCAGGTTTAATATTAGATGCTGTTCTTCCAATCTCAGGGTCACCACTGCATGGAGATTTACATTGCACCCCCCGATCACCTCCATTGTGTTTCAGTAGGGATCATGTTCAGGGCCTCCTTAGCTTCATTTCAGTACACTGAAATTTGTTATTCCAACTGCCAGGCTTTGTCCCCAAAAGCTCTGGTCCTTTAAGAAAGATACATTTCACCTGCACATATGGTCACTGTTTGAAAGCCAGTGCAGTGCCTCCAGACCTGGACATCAAATCATGAAGGTGTTGTCTTACACTCGTCAGCACAGATGTGTGCCTGCCAGCATTAGTCTAGCTAGTCAAACTGCTGCTAATCATGAAAAAGCAACAACTTACTTTCTCTTTTATCCAAGTTTCAAACCAGTCTGGGATTCTTAAGCAAACATACGGCAGCTGCATTAATACAGGAGCAAACTGAAGTCTGCAGTACGAGTCTACCCAGTATTGCCCTTGCACTCCAGCCACTGGGAGATAGGCTTGCATTAAATCCCATCCCATCAGCATGCCAGAAAGGGTATGCACATGTGATGGGAGAGGGGAAGAGATAAGCAGGAGGTGGTTCTGTGAACAGAATTATAATAACTTTCCAAAGCAACAGGTTAGGGCTTTCCAGCACACATTCACATTGCAGGGAGAAATACGAGATACGGAGTAAAGGGAGGTCTGGGAAATACTTGTCGTGATCACCAAACTGAAGTTCAACTACGTTGCCAACAACCTTGGAGTTTGGTTTCATTTGAAATCAAGTAATGTTCCATTGCATGTGAATCTTTCAGATGAAGTCACACTGTATCAGGATACAAAAAACTGAACTAGCCAATAAAAATAGTAGTGAGAAGCCAGCCAGTAAAACAGAGATCCAAGAGAGCCCATCTCATCCCTTGCCTCTTCCAGAACTGCTTCAGTTAATCCAACTGTGAGCCAACATCTTTCTACCAGAAAAATAATTAAATTCTCCATCAAGAATTCTGATGTCCCAGCCTGAGGGGTGGATGGGAAAAGCCAATATATATGCCTTTGTCAAGCCACCTCCTAAATCTGATTGTCTTATGAAACTCCTAAGCAAGGCAATTACTTCTATAGGTTTTGCTAAATCTGAAGGTGGACAAAAAACTGGTTTGTGGGGAAACCAAATTCTTTTTTACATGAAAACCAAAAGCATGGAGTTATGTTGCTGGTTGTAGCTGAAACACGTCTGCTAATGATTACAGCTTCCATTTTGCTGCCAAAGTATTATTGGAACTGCTTATTTGCTGTGCTGTTTGGGGGGAAAAAAAATCTCCTCCATCCTTTATTAAATAATCTTGTCCTCATCTGACACAACAAAAATGCACCATCAGTCTTTTGCTTACTTTGAAAAACAGGCCTGAAAGTCACCACAAGAGCCAAAGTCTTTGTGTATAATTGCTGTCTTGATTAACTAGAACAAAGGGCAGAAAACGTCAGTCATTATGCATTGTTTAGTATTTTGGGGGCTTATTTAAAGCCATTTCACTGACCTGCTTTCTTAAAAGAAACTCTGACGTAACAAAAAAACTGAAATAATTTTAAATAATTGCTTCTTAACTTTTTGTTTGTTTGAATGTTTTTTTAAAAGCAGTCCCATCCAAAAGAATGTAGCTCACAGGGTAACTACAGGACTCATTGAAAGGCCTCACAATATACTTGTATCTCCTTGGCCCCAGGTAGTTTCTTGCAGCAGTGCTGAGCTGGTGACCTATTTGGCTGATACAGGACACTCAATCATTAGAAAGTTTATGTATTCTAATATGAAAAGCAGATTTTCCTTGGAAACATTTTCTTGGGGCAGGTTTCAGGGTCCCAAAACTGGCAATGACTGCATAAACAGAGGAGGTAATGAGTAAAAGCTCCAACCAGGGATTCTGTGTCAAATTTTTTCCTTTCCAGCCTGCCATCCTGGGCTCCAAACAGGGTATACAGTAGAAATGGAGAATTTAACTATCCGCCCAAGCATAAAGTCTCAGCACAGTAGGACTGAATGAGAAGGGGAAAAGGAAGAAAGGCAGCTGGAAATTTCAGAATTGAAGTTTTCAGAGGCCTGGTAGATATCCTACTATTCAGGAGTACCTGGATGTGTTGTAGGGCAAACTTAAAGGTAGCAATGCTTGTGCCTTAGCTTCTCCGTGCTTGCTGACGTGCCCTGTTCCTCTGAGGCCAAACTGCCTTTAAACACAACTAAGTCTTCAAGCTTGTGGTTTCAGCGGTCACATCCCACCCTCTCCCCAGCAGACAGACTAAAAGGACAGTCTCAGAAGTTCTGGAACAGATTTCATGCCCACAGCTAGAAAATATGAAGTTCAGACAGGCTTGTTCCCTCTCCTACTCTCTTAAGGGTCTCAGTGCCTCAGTTATGGGGAAATTAAAACAGATGTAGATAAGAAACAATCTTCGCAAGGGCCGACATTGGGGTTCTTCCCCCTTTGAACTACACTTCTTGTGGTTTGGAGACAAGAGAAGTCTCCTCACATGCTGACCTGGCAACCATGTGGAACTTCTTGCAGGCCTGCCTGTGTGAAAGCTTGCCCTGGCAAGTGAGCTTGCTCCTGTGTGTCCTCTCACTGAGTTCCCATACCTGTTTCTTCAGAGACTAGAGAAACGTAAGTGTTCTCTAATCTACAGTGAGATTGGAGATCTAACTACAGTTAAATGAGTAGTATTTTGTTTCACATCAAGCCAGGTGGAGGGAAGTTTAAAAGGGAAGCTGTTTACTTCAGTAGGATGCTTAGATGACATGGAAAAAACCCAGTCCTGGAAGTAAATATTTAATATATCTGGAAACTTTTTATTCACAGCAATAATTCTTCTCCAAACTTTAGATGTCTCCATAAAATGGAAAAAAATCCCACATAACTCAGCTAGCCCTGTCAGAACACCAGGTGCCCAAGATTAAGACAAACAATAGGAGTAGGACCAGAAAAATGAACATAAACCACACACTATAGCTGAAAACATTTGAGAAAATATGTTCTAGAGAGAAAATTTCAAACTGGAAGTTGTTTTATCATGTCTCAATATGGAGAGATATTTCTTTAAACCAAGTTAAAAGCAGACACTACATAAAAGGGATCTGATAGGTACTATTAAAAAGAAGAATGTTTTAGAGGAATATGACCCCATGACATCTTTTGTGTCCCTATTACTTCTTAATCATTCTTTATCCTCTATAGGGGTATGAAATGAGACAGCTTACAAAACAGTATTTTGTTTCTTACTACACTTAAAACTTCAGTTATGAACCTGAGGGAACACCACGACTAGTTAACTTTTGCGAGGCTTTACAAATGCACTGAAGGTCACTTTATTATGACATTCAACTGCTCCCAGCTCATGGGAGACCCAAATAACACAAGCCACAATCAACAACTCCATTCCAACAAGCAAAACATCTCTAACTAGAGGAGCTCCAGAACAGCCTGGAGGTGTCCCAGGAAAGCTTCAGCAGAGCCAGGCACTGCAAAGGGCAGAGTGTTAGCAGACAGACATATTTCAAGTGTTCTTAATGAGCTTGTCATCAAGAAGTCAGAGCAAGTACCAAATGCAATTCAAAGTTGGGCAAAGGAAAACCAAGCAAGGATGTCTTTGAAATGCAGAAGGGCTTCCCAGAAGAGATGGAAATGTCACAGCACAGTTAATGGGACACTCTTCCCTTGTTCCAGGGTTGGAATAAGTATTACCAGCAGAAAATCAGGAGACCACCTTAATCCCTTTTCACAGTCACAAAACAATAGGCATTTCAGGAGTGGCAATGGAAAACAACCTCATTTTCCACAGTGATAGAGGACAACTACAAAAACCAGAAAAAAACCCAACCCTGCTTTGGTTTCAACATAAGGAACTGCATTTCAAGCTCTTAAACATAGAAACAAATGTTAATTGCCACCTAAGTTACTAAGTGGGGCAGAGGAAAGCCATTTAGACAACACAAGACAGTGACATAAATATTACAATACATTCATAATTCAAGCATTTTGTTTTATGCAGCAACATCCCAAGCTCAGCTGAGATATCGGTGTGGTGATGCTCAAGCAATAAGCAGGTCAAGAAACAAGTCCCAAATCACTTATCATTCAAACCTCTGTACAGGGCAGCCTTGAACAGTGGCTCATGATTCCTTTCTGGGGATAGTAAATTTAACTATTCTGGAAAATCAAATGAGGACTTCAGCCATACCAACATCCTTCGACTACTGAAAGTCAAACAGAAGAAGAAAGCAGCTACTATCGTCCTTACCCTTTCAGAGGCACACAGTTAAAAATTCAATCAGACCAAAAAAAGGCAAGAAAAAAGGGGGTCAGAAAATAGCTTACAAAACAATCACCAGAGAAGTCAGAGTATCTTGTCAAGGGCTGCTTCCAGCTTAGTACATCTGCTAAAGTCATTAGACAGTGTCACCCCACCCTTGGGCTCCCAGGGGCAATTGCAGAGGAAGGAGGGCTGCTCCTCATCTCCTGCTGACCCAGCTGTTTCTGGTGCGAGTGTAAATTTTCTCCACCAATTCAACCTTTTGCAAACAGGGCACTGGAAGGAGTGCCTGTTTGCAGTGTTGGTCAGGCACTGTATTGCCAGAAAGGAGCTGATTTCCAGCGAGAACTTGGCTAGAGCAAATCATCACATCCAGTTTTACCTCTCTGCTCTAAACTTGTCCCAGGCTTTCCCTGGAAACAGCACAGAGCCTGGATTAGTCTAAGTGTCCATGTCCATTCTATCAATACTGTGTTTCACTGATTACTTTAAAACAAAGCAGCCAGGCTCCCTCCAGAGAGAGCACCTTCCACGACAGCTAAAGTTTAAAATAAAACCCACCCTTTCCAAGGAGAGGCACCAACAGCATGCTTTGCTTATGTTGTTGCAGAACAAAGCAAGAGAACAACCAGCCTTGATCACTCCCTCCAAAAATCCTGAAGACAAAGACACTGCTGCAGTGAGGCAAGCAAGTGATATTGAGCATCCTTACCCTCAACACAAACATCTCTGAACCACAGCCTTGCCCAGAGAAGCCCTTCTCCAACCTCTGAGCTGCAAGCATTTGAAGGAGAAAAGCATCTCTGCTTTGCCAG
Source organism: Scytalopus superciliaris (assembly GCA_013400415.1). NCBI lineage: Eukaryota > Metazoa > Chordata > Aves > Passeriformes > Rhinocryptidae > Scytalopus > Scytalopus superciliaris. The sequence continues at coordinate 1,861,021 of VXBX01002725.1, forward strand.
CATTGTCCCTGTTTGGAGAGAAAACTTCTACAAACACTGTTTTTTATGACATTAAACAACTTTCCAGTAACTCCTAGCCAAAAATTCCAAATCACCCACCCTGCCTTCTCAGACAGCCTCTGTTTGTCTGCCTTAGTACAGATATTGGGCAGAAAACTGCAGCAGAACAGGAACTGAATCATACGTGGATCAAGTATCTTATGTTGCTGGGCTGGTGACAGGCCCAGAAATGCAGGACACATAGCAAGGAAGCACTGTGTTCAGAAAAGGACACTGAAGACCACAGACCCTTGTTTTAGAAGAAGGGGTTTGGGGTGGTCCTTTCTTAAACCTGTCTCTGCTTGTTAGAGAGTTATGAACAGTGGTACATACAGAACATATATAGCTAGACAAGCTATCCAAGGTGTTTAGTGGTGGCCACTCACCTAAACTTGTCCGCTGGGATAATGCCAATGGTGCTAAAGGAAAGTTGTTCAACCTATATAAGTGTTTGTTTCTCCTCAAATTCCAGGCACAGCTCAAGGGCTGACCAAGAGAAGGGGCTGCTGTATGAGGGAATATTTACTTTACATATCATGACCTTGGTCTCTTACAAGGTTTCAAATTCAAATACACAGCCACACTGGGAAGAAGTGGAAACACAGAGAACTGAAGTAGCTTTCTCAGAGCAAACAGCAGAGCAGGGCTGGGCTGGGTGTACAAGCAGAAATCAAGCCCTGTATCCTATCTCATGAACTACACTCTCTTGAGAAAGAGAGCACTTTTTAAAGAAACCCAGCATGCACAACTGCACTTGAAATAAAGCATGATTTTGGCAATTAGGTGTACTGTGTCTCACAAAACAGCGAATGCACAGCTATTGACAACTCATAACCAAACTAGGAAACTGCATTTGCTACTTGATGTAGAGCTGCAGCCACATTTGAAGCCTAGAAAAACTGCTAGATTGTCACTTATCTGTTAGCATAAACAGAAGTGTACTTACTGGGTTTTGGCCAGCTTTTGCAAGATAATACTAATGGTCAGAGATATTTTCTCACTGTGTACACAGTCCCATGTTCCCCTCTGTGTAAAAAGGGGGGGATCATGAAGACAAGAACCTAGAGAAAGAGGTAGAGCAGCAAAAAGCAGATACAAGACAGAAGCAATGATCTTTACAAAATTTAAAAGCCCCACCAACACTAAAGAAAGGGGACTAAAAATCAATGCTACTTGCAAAAACAGGCATGGCAGAGAGAGTATTAGGATACAACACTGATCCAGGAATTGCAAGAAGCCATATTTCTCTGTTTCTACTTGGAACACTTTAAGTGCATCAGGGTGCACCTTTAGCCAAGATGCAGTAGTTCACCATGAAAGGAGTCTTGCCTCCATTTGGTATCAAATAAACCCACTTAACCCCAGAAAGCAACAGCTTCAAATAAAGGCTGCTGTGTTCCCCATGGACAGCCAGAAGCCTAACTCAAAAAATACTCAAAGAGCAGGGAGCTTGCAATAGGGAAGCCAGTGCATCCCCAGGAGTCAAGAGAGCTGTGGCTTCTCTATGTCCCTCTCCAAGCGAAAGCAAGTGGTGCAGCAGAGGATATTGAGGCACATCCCAGCCTCCTGACACTTTGTGGACAACCAGAAAGTCCCAAGACTCCTAAGCCAGGACTTCCAGATGAGCAGAGACCTTCCTTATGGTGATACTTCAGTGTCAGGTCCCACATCCTGGATAAAGAGCAAAGAGCAGCCTCCCTTCTCAGAGACCCCTTTGGGTCCTGATAAAGCTACACTAGCCATAATATCTTTGTTTTACATATTGCACATACTATAATATTGAAAATTGGTCTTTAGTTATGGACTTGCAAATGAAATTGCTCTGGTCCTGCTCAGCCCAGCTGAGAACACCATCCCACAATGCCTCAACCACAGACATAGCTCCTGAGGAAAGAGCACCCGTCCTGTCTGTGAGCAGAGCCACAGCAGAGGCAGAGCTGCTCAGGATTATGCTTATATTTCACTGTCTGTCAGGTTTTCCATTGCAAACACTGCTGCCACAGTTTATAGCTTGACCATTTCAAGCCACATCCATGCAAAACTTGGCAGAGAAGGAGCTGCTCTGGCTCAGTCCCTCCCCCTTCCACCTTAAAGAAATCTGTCAGATTCCTGCTTTAAAGTCACAACATTTCTTTTCTGCAGCAGAAATACATTTTTTTAAGGCTCTTTTTGTGAAGATTTAAAAGAAGCCTGTGTACTTGACAGACAAGATTTATGTCAACTATTCACAGTTATTCTGAAACAACTCAGAAATGTTTAGATAGTGTTGGACCAGGCAGGTTGATTACACCATGCCTTTAAACAAATCACAGTCACTTCTAGCAAGAAACACAAGCCTTATAATTATAGACTTCACAGACAACATCTGTAGAGACTGCAAACCTTTTTTCTCCTGATGCATTTGTGACCATTACTACATGCAGATTTTCCTCCCCAGCTAAGGAAAAAACAGAAGGGATAAATATTCATGAGATACAACTGTACTCTGAGTCTCTTATAATCAGAATTAAGGTCTACAGGACAATTTTTGTTGGGCCAAGATAGGTATTTGCTGTAAAAACCAAATGCTGAAGCCTGAGAGCCGGTACATTACTAAACAACTTGCTCTGAAGTATAGAAACAGTATAGCTTTACTTCAGTCTAACAAGGTTTGCTTCTGCAGCAACTGCAGCAACAACCAGGTTACAGTGACCCAAAGGCTTCGTAACCGAGATGAAGGGTTTTGGAAATCATTCACCACATATGCTACAATGACCTTGCTTTCAAGTCATAATACTGGACAGAAGTTTCAACTTCAAATGATGTCCAAGTCGTAACTTTCATTGGCACACAATGAAGACAATTTATCCAACTTCCTCGGTGAAAGAGAAAACCAATTATGAGACAAGGCCCTATCAAATGCGCTTCTACATATCTGCCTGTGAGACACCTTAAATACCATCTCTTATATGGGGAAAGTAACACTCTACAGTATGCAGTGTACTATACAATAATTGCAACATACTTAAGATGAAGTTAAAGTAGCTTGCTGAAAACCAGATAAGACTTGAATAAATCAGTTATCATATTTTTTCCCCCCATGCTACCTCTGCCCTATACACTGGCCTGTGAAAAAGCCCAGCTTACTTCCTTGCAGGAGTGCACACAATTTGAGGCAAACACCAGAAAAGATGGTAACTCTAAGCTCAGGCCCTAGAAGTGTGCAGAAAAAAAACATCCAGCAGGACAAGAAACATGCACCGTTGTTTCTAGCTTCAAGTTTCCTTTTGTAAAAACCATAGGAACATTGAACCAGTAAAGAGAAGGTGTTTCTTCCCTCTGAAGCCATGCAACAAAGCCAAGTGAAGGTATTTCCCGCTGCAGAAAACAAAAGAACCATTTAAATGTCCCTTGGCACCAGCAGGCAAATGTATTCAGGCAAGGTTTTAAAATCAGGCAGTCATCTGTGCCTTTTCATATCTAACTTTCCCCAAAGTACAGTTAAAGAAACACCAAAAGCAGACATATGAGATGCTATATGCATGCAAATGCACAGAAGGAAGTTCAAGAAATTGAACAGCAGCACATCCAACATACACTGCCCAGGTTCATGGCACTTCTCAGCACTCAGCTAACATTATCTAGACATTCTTCCTTCCTTTCATGGAAGGAATTGTTCCTGCTGCAGAGGACATCCATAACACCTTACATCACCTGTGTCTGGATCAGAATCAGCCTAATTTATACATCACAGCTATTGCATCAAAACACTTAGAAGCCACCATAACAATACAGTCTGATGAATCCCTGCACATGTGCATAGTCCAATCTTATTTTCTTGAAAAGTATATCCCCACATTCNGGAATTCCAGGCTTCATATTTCCTTCCTTGCTTACATGGACATTAAAAAATCTGGCTGCCAAGCATTAGAAAAGGGTTTTAAGATGTGTAGTCCAAATTCAAGGATGTTCACTTAAAAGAATCACATTTCTGGACCCACTAATTAAATTCAAACCCTGACATTCTCCANAGAAAACAAAAGAACCATTTAAATGTCCCTTGGCACCAGCAGGCAAATGTATTCAGGCAAGGTTTTAAAATCAGGCAGTCATCTGTGCCTTTTCATATCTAACTTTCCCCAAAGTACAGTTAAAGAAACACCAAAAGCAGACATATGAGATGCTATATGCATGCAAATGCACAGAAGGAAGTTCAAGAAATTGAACAGCAGCACATCCAACATACACTGCCCAGGTTCATGGCACTTCTCAGCACTCAGCTAACATTATCTAGACATTCTTCCTTCCTTTCATGGAAGGAATTGTTCCTGCTGCAGAGGACATCCATAACACCTTACATCACCTGTGTCTGGATCAGAATCAGCCTAATTTATACATCACAGCTATTGCATCAAAACACTTAGAAGCCACCATAACAATACAGTCTGATGAATCCCTGCACATGTGCATAGTCCAATCTTATTTTCTTGAAAAGTATATCCCCACATTCTTGGAGGTCATAACCTCATCTCCTAGACTTCATTTCTTATGCTAAGCAGATCCCCAAATTCAAACCATAACTCCTGAGTTTTAAAAGCTGACACTTGCAAAACTTTTGCTAGTTTAATTACATGCCATTCATAGGTTCAGCTATATCTGAAGAGACAAGAAGTCATACTATTGAAGTCATTCCTGTGGTACCCCTAACCTAGGAGATAGTAAAAGTGTATGTTTGAAGTGATGCTCTCTCCATTACCAATCTGTGACTTCTGTATTTATTTGTCCTTTTTTAAAAAATAAAATATATATANTTCTATCTCTACATACCATGTGGTTCAATACAATATTGTGTGAACTGTGCAAGTCAGAGAGACCACATTAAAAGAAAATACAAAGGAACTGTAACTGAAATTCAGACACTTCTCACATTATTTAACAGCCCAATTCCCATGGCTCCATAAGTCATTATCCAAGACAGGGATATCATGAATACACATATAAGCTGCCACAATATAGCCAGGCGTGCTCTGGTGGCAGTAACACCCACTATTGACAATGAGGAGCCCCAGGCTTGGAAGGGAGGATGCTTGTCCACTAGCCCAGACAAAGTTAAAAAGCCAGGACATTTTTCCCCCTTCAGTTGTAACTATTGTTTCAAGTGGGGCAGATAAGCAGTTTGGTTTCTATTAGTTTTGCAAGCGATACAGTCAGTACCCAGGAGACAAGCATTTCTGTTCATGCTGGCCATTGCACTTCCATGAACTATCCTTTTGGACACCACACTAAATAACCAGCCAGCAAATGACTGCATCACTTTGAGCCAAACAAGCATGAGGCTCTCATACAGCAGAGAAACTGCCACTCCGCTAAAAGAAGAAAAAAAAAAAAACAAAAAAAACCCCAATGCATGGTCATCTTTGAGGATAACCTGGCTCAAAGCTCTGCAAGCTGGATTTGAGTCTCAGATCAGGGTGTCCTAGTTTCCCCAAGCTCCGGCATGCCCAGCGCACTCCAGAGCCAGCCAGTTGTGAGAGCCCTGCATGTGGAGGTACCACAACGTGAGCCTTTGCTTGAACGGCTCCAAATGTCAGCAGCTTCTCTGGATGAGGACACACAAGTCACGAGTGGGCTGGAAACCAGTCCTGGACAACAGCTCTGGATTAATACACAAGCAGTGCTGGAGGGAAGGAGGGGGAGCTGCCAAAGACAGGCAGTTATTCAAACCAGCTGCTAACCAACTCCAACCACTCACACGTACACAGTCTCCTGCATGCATCTGTTCTGCCCAGCTCAAAGCTGCCAGGCAACCAAGAGTTAAAGTATACAAAAGACATCTATACAAACACTTGCCAAAAGTCTCATTTTCCAAATGGAAGCTAGTATTTCCACAGATGGCAGAAGAAGGGATTTCATCTCGCTTTTACATGACAACCTCTGCCTCCTTGCCTCAAAACTCACCAATTAACACTTCTGCAAGAAGTTTTGAAACTGTGCATGGCCACGTATTTATCTACGCACGTTCTCTCCCCTCCCTACCGAGCTCTGGGCCACAGGCTAGGCTGTCAAGCCAAGTTTCATCCCAAGCAATTTTTAAACACTCATCCTATAAATCCTCTGAAAAGGGAGTTAGTAATGGAAATACTGACAGAAACTTGAAGAGACAGCAGGGCAACTATAGCAGCCTACTATACATCAGCTTCATTAGCTGCAGATCTTTCTCTCCTTCACCTTCATTTTCCATTAGTGTACCTTGGCTAATTAATACACAAAACCTATGAAACATTCTTACAGTAGAAGTCAACATTTGGCCCTCAGCCTAAATCAACACTGAGCAACTTTAACATTCTCTGCCAGACATAGTAACTGTACCAGATGGACCTAATATACAACTACAAGTAGTGATGAGGAAACTGAAAGCAGAGGAACACATGCAAAAATAAGACTATTGGAAGAGAGAAAAACAGCAAATATCACTTACCGCTTTCGTTTTTCTCTATGACATCCACGACCTCTCCAGCCTGGAGGCTAATCTCAGAGTTCTCCTGCTTCTCATAGTTGGATACCACCACATATTGCTCCAGGATCATAGGTTCAGAGCTAGCATCAGCACCTGGGGAAGGGAAAAAGCAAGCCGTAAGCCAGCTTCCAGCCATGGCTCCTTGAGAGCGACCTCCGTCCATCCGATTCAGAACAGGCCAACTTGTCACCAGAGCCAAGCGAATCAGCAAACAACCCTGGCTCGCAGCATATCCCCAAATGGCTGGCCATATAGAAACAGCCTCCTCTGGCCCACAACCCAGCAGCACAGAGGGACATTGGAGAGCAGAAGAAGAAAAAAGGGGAGGAAAAAAAAAATAAAAATAAGCCAAAAACGTGAATTAGTTGTACAGTTTCATGATGGATTCTGAAAATAAACCTCTTCCCAACATGGTTTCCACAATCCTTGCTCCCATTCAGAGAGAAAAATCCTGGGCAGAAGCAGTATAAATCCAGAGCTGAGCCATCCCCCCAGTAAACCCAAAGAAAAAACAGCTCTCCCCTTGGCGGCTCAGCTCCTTCTCCACTCTAAAGGCTTGAGCTGAAAGTCAAGAGGGGGCTGTAGATGCCAATCATATTCGTCTGCACTGCAGCCCTTAAATAGAAACACATGAGCGGGACTGAAAGAGAGGGAGGTGGGGTGGAGGGAGCGAGGGGAAGGCGGGGAAGTGTGTTTACTTGAAACAGAAGAAAAAAAGTTCTAGCGCCAGATCCCGGCTCAAACACGGCCACCCCCCGCCAGCTCCGCAGTTCCGCATTCCCCGCGGCAGAGCGGGACAGGGGCACAGCCAGCTCCGGCTCCCCCTCTCCATCACCCCTTGGGAGCTCTTGGAGCCAGCCTCCCCAGCTCCTCTTGTACCAGCTTTCGGCTGTCAGAGCCAGTTATGAATGAGAGCAGGCTCTCACACAAGCAGGGGCCAGCAGAAGTGCAAAATAACCATTCTCCTCCCTTCCCCCACACTGTTGGTGCTTCTTGGGTTTTTTTGACTTCTGACTTTTTCACCCCCAAAGCAAAATCATGCATTTCTAGGTGGAGCCACAAGGCAGGCACACCACTGTGCCAGATGTGGAGGGAGACCCTGTGCTGCTGCTTGCAGTATGAGATGCATCTCAGCTCTTGGATACAACATAAACAGTGGATGGGCCTCTGCACTCCGAAACCCAGGCACAGTTCGACTGTGCTCTGCCTCAAAACTGCCTTGAAAAGTCATGAAAACCTCTTGGACATCAGGGTTTCTTAACCTGCCCTCATTTATATGCTCTTCACAGCGACAGAGTAGAGCAAAAGGCACTACAACTTGCAAAGTAAGAGCCAATGTGCCTTAATGCAAAATTATTTTACAGGTTTCCTGAATTACAGTAGTTTGGGACACCAGCATTATTATACATTTTACATATTAAGAGGCAGTTCCTGTCACTCCAGATTAAGATGCAGATGGAAAGGGGAGACAGAAGCAGACGTACAACTTACTGATCATCCCATTTCACGTGACAGGGGCAGAACCAGGAGCAGACTCCAGGTCTCCTGAATTTCTGATGACAAACTGGCTACAAGAGACAGGAAGGAAGCAGCATGAAACTGTCCACCAAAAAAGTCAAGGGACTGACAGCCAAGCACAGGATGCTGGGCCCTGTGTTTCCAAACCCAGGATGCTCATATGCATTTGGGCTGGAGATGCAAAGTGATTCTACAGACAAGTAATTAGTAACCCTGCCAAGAAAGAGGTAAAGAATGCATCAGCCATTAAAACAGCATCCTGTGAAATGAAAATCCTAGAACAAAAAGCAATTAATTCAACTGTTTCCTGAAAGGAAACACTATCACAATGCCTCCCCTTGGACCAGATTTAAGAAATCCAGAAAATTAGAAGACTTCCTTGCTCCCTAAGCGTGCCTCTGACTCTCCTCAAGTTACATAAGTTAATTTTCTTTAAAGAGGAGTCATCTCCTCTAGAAGTTTGTGTTTAAGAAATTTAGGTTTTCTGTAGATAGTTGAACCACAGCCAGTAGCAGGAATAGGGGGGGGAAGACCATGAAATGACAACATGGAAATTTATAATAAAAAATTTCACCATAGCTGCCCATTCCAAATATGGATTGTGTTTCTCCTCATAATGAATCAGTTGGACTTACCCTTCTGGTTTAAACCAGTGCTAGTTGGGTTACCTGGAGCACAGTGAGGTGCTTTCTCCTGTCTCACACTGTTTCCCACACAAGTCCCTTCTCCAGTCCAAAATGCACCAGCATTATCATCTTCCTTTGACCTATCTATACAAGTAACACCTACAACCCCTATATTGTTCTAGTGTTCTTAAATAAATACAAGTTCTCTAACCAGAAACAAAAGCCATCATTGCCTTATATTTATGCATGTGCACCAGCAGAGAATTCAATGTGTGGAAAAGCAAAATGAGGGACCGAACAGTAGCAAGGGGAGCAGGGGACAGGCAAGAAGCTAACTGCTAAATCAACAACCCAAATGGCTTCTTTCCTTTAATCTCCTAGACAGTTTTCATGGCAGCAGAATAAGGAATAAAAAATTCCCCAACACAGCATTGGCTTGGTGGCAGGAACAGTGTTCATGTGATGCACGTGTCCCTGCTGGGAACAAGGAGAAGACCAGGCTGAAGTGCAGGCTGGCACACACCCCACTGGCAGCCACGGAGGCCAAGCCAGGGACTGTGTGCCAGGGGAGTGCCCTCACCAGGAAACACAGAGAATCAGCACTTCAAATCCACCACCACAACTCAGATTGAAAAAAAGAGAAAGAAAAAATAAAAATCACTTTCAACAGTCCAGCAGGACAGGTTATATCTGCATTCACATATCTGAAATCCAGCAGGACTTCACAATACTGGTTATTCCGTCTTGCCTTGGATAAGCTACTCATTGCAGGAGGATTTCTTTGTCGCTACAGTGGCTAGAGAAACATACACAATTAAGAGATTGTTTTAACAGAAGCTTGTATAAGTGCTACAGGTCTCCTATTAGGACAAAAAAATATAGGGTGATAAATTCCTTGGTCTGGGAAGTAACCAAGGTCAAACAAACTTGTTCCTTTACAACTACAGCAGATCATGCCTAGAGGATATCCCTCTTTCAAGGGGTGGGGTCCCAAGGAGTCCTGGAGTGATGCTCACCCCGGATCAGGTACTGCACAGTGGGGAATATTGCAGTAACAGAGCAAAGAAAGGAAGAAGAAGAGGAGGAAAGAAGACACAGAAAGAAGAAACTCATTCCAGTAGTCAAAAGCTTTAAACATTTTCTGGGTAGCCTGGTTTAGCTTGTTACTACATTCCATTCAGTCAATAGGGTAAAAGACTAATCCTCCTCAGCTTTCCATCTCCCACGAGCAACTTTAGATGAATTACTCCTCAGTGACACTTAGGATGCCCACAACACTGCTGGTACACTATGTCAGACTCTGGGTCTCCCCCCAAAAGGGGATTCAAAGGAACAAGACAGGCAACACCACAGGGAGCAGAGCACCAATTACACCCAGTGCCGTGGGCGCTTCCGCATCCCTGCCAATTAGTTCAGGTCTAATTTGTAACACAGGACACAGCATGCATTGAAGAGCAACAGCCTGCTTAGTGTGAGCACACTAGAGAAGAGGGATGCAGAGTGCTACAAGTTCCCCAGCAAGCTCACATGCAGGCTCCAACACTGCCCTGACATGATAGCCCTACATTTTTTAAGGCATCTTTAGCCCAGGCAGGAGAAGTGAAGAGCAGAGGACAGGATAAGGCTGATGTGCCAGGTAAAGGTCCCCCCTCCTCTCCCTCCAAAAAAGCAGAATTAGTGTTTTGGTTTAGCTCCAACTTGCAAGCCCTCCCCCGAGCAGAGCACAAGACAGATTGCTGGCTGAAATAAGAGTTTGCTTGCCTCTCCATTTCTTTTTGCCTCGAGTCCGTTTCCTGGTTAAAGTCTTGAGGATACCCCTCCTCCTCTCCATAGGGATCCACTTTACAATCCTCCCGTTCCTCACCTCAGCGAGTGTCTTCCTGGGGCTGAGAAATGTCATCCGAGCTTGTCATGCCCTTCACAGCTGGCACTGTTAAGTGACACAGTTGCACACTGTCCCCCTCACCAGGCAGCGAGGAGGGAGCATCATTCCTCCTGCTGTACTCAGAGACCAGCAACTACTGTGAAAGCCTCTTAAATAAGAGTGCATCCTCCTCCTCCTCCTCCTCCTGTGTTGCAACAGCTAAGACCTACGATGATTTTGCAATAGCCAAAAATTAAAACCACCAACTGGACTCCAAAAATAAAATCATCTGGATATGGAAATCCTAGACTCCTGATCTTTGCCAGATTACTCTGTTGTTATCAGGCTATAAACATGTCTGTTCTTTTAATCTATACAGCACACAGCCTTTTATATTGCTCTTTTATGATTATCAATCAAGTGTTTACAGATTCAGACTAAATGAATTAGCACTGGGCTGGTCAGTGGAAGCTCTGCAGAAGCAGCCAAAACCACAGAAACGGTCAGTGAGTGCCACTGGGGTGACTCACAGCCCAACAACCAACCCGCAGGTAGTGCGGCTCTTCTGCCATGGGCACAGCTGCTGAGGACACGTGCAGGGTCTGCACATGGGGGTGTCTGGCAGACACATCCCCCAGTGCCACGGCATTCCATATGATAATGTCAGAGCTCTGCACTTTTCCACACACAGGGAGGAGTAACCGTGGTAGCTCGGATTTGGAGCCGCGGTTTCTTGCTGAAGCCAGTTCTTGAAGGGTAAACCTCTGTGTATCTCTGGAAAACTCCTTTTGGGGAAGGAGGAAGGGAAAAAAAAAATACCCAGAATAACAGCAAGTCTACTTAGAATCCTTAAATCTGTCTAATCCCTCACAACAATCATCCACCCAGCTCGAAACACATGGAATTTCTTCCCCTAAAAACTTTACCTCTTTTCTTTCTTATCAGAAGGACCACATGCCTATGATAAATAAACATATTAAACTTACATATTTTCTTTGAGCCTTCCACGAGTGATTTATCCTGAAGTATTTTAAGATAAAGAGCTTAGGTCTGCCTAAAAATTGGGTTAAGTGTCTAGTGCACACAAAATAAAACAAACTTTGCCATGTAATGCATGCAAGAGTACACAAGAGTTGACGATTTCGTAGGGGTCTTGGAAAAGCAGCTCCTAAAATAACCAGTTCCTACAGTAAGCAGCAGGATGAGACTGATGAAGCCTGCTAGAAATCTCTAAGGGGACAACATGGATTCAGATCAAAATTGTGTTTCTCAGTTTAGGATCTCTCTTCTGTTCTGTGAGGGGGTTTTGTTTTGGTGCTTTGGATTTTTGTCCTTCTGGTTTTTGTTCTTAATGTGCTCTAAACAACTGAGGCTTTGACTCATATCCTGGACATCCCTGCATTCCAGCCTATCACTATTTAGCCCCCTTCCCACTTACCAAAATTAAGGCTATATTTACACATCAATTATTCCCAGAGGTTAAAGACCACTCACAGTTTGTGGCAATAGTAAAGGGGATTCATGTCCATCCCTTCCACCAGACAGCAACTGCCCCAGTTCTAGTGTTTAACTTCAGAGCTGACCAGCTCTTAATGTAACAGTCCTGAGCCACAAAGCTTTAGGGGCAGAGATGAAAGTTCATCACCACTCATAATTGCTACAGAAATTTAGTACAAGTCCAGTCTCAAAGTCTAAGCAATAAAAGAGTACTGGCAAAAATCCCTTGCCACATTATAGAATAAATACTTGGATAGATCTATCAAATAGGTTATTAATACACTACAATTTCTGTAATTTCAGAAGCAGGTCACACCCCACTATTACACAGAGATGGGGTAGAAAGCAGAAAGGGAATGGTTTGGACCTGACCTCTTAAGTAATTCGTAAGACCCAAAGCCAGAGAAGTTTGACCTAAAACCTTGTCTAAATCCCAGAGAATACCCAAGAATAAAACAAGGTTGAGCATCATGCACAAAGCCATGGCCAGGTCAGCATTCAAATCCTCTCACTCTGGGCTAGCAGCCATGATTAACATACTTTCCCCTCAAGTGAGCACCTATCCATCCGCCTTCCTCAACTCCACAGTGTGCATGTGCTCTGCAAGCCGTTCAGTACATGGAGCAATAGCTTCCTTCCAGAGCCAAAACTCTAGTCCTTGTTATCTTTTTGGCTAAATGTGCCAAAATCTGGTCTAGATGGTAACTGCATTAAGTATCTCCTGGCTCCCTGGGTTGCTGCTACAAGCAACTTATGGGGCCCATGCCAGCAGCATGCATTGCCACCAAGAAGAGAGTATGACCAGCAATCACAGCAGCAGAAAATTAACAGGATGCCTGGATTCATTCCTCAGCACAAGACAGGTGTAGTATTTTCTAGCACTTTGAAGAACCAAGATCTTGGTAAGCCTTCAAGAGTTTGGGACAAATGGCAGCTTTAAGGTAGATGATGGCTTCCAGCACTGGAGCCTGTGTGATGTACAGCTAAAACCAGCAGCAAAACACAGCCCCCATGGGGAGGGCCTCAGGAATGAGCTTGGCCTGTGGTAAATGGCAGGCACCCTCTCAAGTGAGTGCTCTAGTTCAGTTCATCCTTCTTTACAGTCCTCAGCAGCATTTCCAATGAAATCCTGAAAAATTCAGTGCTGACCTTTGCCAAGTGGAACCTATTAGTCTCAGGATTTTTATTTTTGATCTGCTAAGTTTTAAAACTGAGCCAAGAAAAATTAGAGGCAGGAGGGTAAAAGTAAGAAGTTGAGTCCTCTTTCCACTCCTTCTCGGAAAGTTGGATCTCTGAACAGTGATTCCAACCAACTAGGTTACAGGTAGAAACAGCTAAGAATACTTAAGTATTTGCACACAAATCTGTTAAACTGCTTGGATATTTTCACACAGCTGCCAAACTGGGTCTTCCACCAGGCTGAAGTCACCTATATACTCTGGCATTTGCCCTAGTCCTGCTCAGTGGTTCAATACATTCACATCCCTCCACATGGCATGAAGCAGAGTAGTTGAAGAGTTTAACAGCAGCCAGGGGTGACCCACATAGTGCCCTGCCACAGCACCTCTCAGGATGTGGCTGTGTGGCACCCATCTTTTTCCAGAGCACGTAATTAAACCATTTTCAACTCTCAGTTAGTCTCCACTTCATGGAGCAGGCTCATGATCTCAGCCAGAGCTTGAGCAGCATGAAACTGTCTCCAAGCCACAGCCTAAGACACTTATATGTATAATATAGATAAAGATTATGTCCAAATTCAAGTCTCCTTTGCCAGCTTGACACATCAGAATACAGCCCATGGCAGATCTGGACTGAAGAACAGCTGTTTTGAAAACTGGGTATTCATTTGGAGGAGAAGCAAACTGAAAGGCCACATGAACTGGAACAGCATGGAGAGCTAAGGACGTGTCAAATGTACATAAGACTTCTGAGCAGCACTATGTATCAACATTCACCTTCTTGAGCACCATACAATGCAATTAATCACTTATATGTGCACTATCATGCACAGACTTTTCTTAAGCCAAACTAGCAACATGCATTTAGCTAAAAGCAGCCAGCAGTAGGGAAAAAAATGTATCTATTAAATATTTTGCTTCCTTGCCCTTCAAGAAGGCTAAAAACCTTGGCATTCAGTTTGCCATTTTATATATAGCAACATGAAACATTCTAACAGATGTATTGAGTCAGAGAAACTAAATCTCACCCCCTAGCCAGGTAACGTGAAGGGTTCTTGTCATTTTTCCTGTGGGACACCACCTACCTCTTCTGCCTCCTCTTCAGCATGTTTCTCTCTTGCTCAGTCTCGTTCTGTTTTTCTGTTTCAACTTTCCAGTGACCTATCAACCAGCAGGCTCCTGTGACTAAATACTTCAGATATTTCTGCACTGTTATATCCAGCTACCACCCTGAAATTAGACCTATTCTGCTAAGATGAGACAGAATCCCCCCAAGGATATATTCAACTTCTGTCAAGGTAGCATTTCTGGAATCACAGCAGTCTTACTGAAAAGTTCAGGCAAGTAAACACTCATCTACTGAGGATGGTGGGATTTTGTTCACATACTTTGAACAGGGCATGAACTTGAATATTTACCAAATCTGGTAGGAAAGCAACAGGAGTGTTTACATCTTCCTTGCCCCAAGACCAATGTGTAGCCTTAACCACCTGGGTGACCAGCCCAGCATCCTGCACAGACACAGGGTCTGTCTCTTAGTTTTTGCTTTGTATGGGACTACTTCTCCACAGACCTTGACATCTCATCTAGAAGTTGTTCCCCTGCTCCCTCCTCCTTCCCAACTCCTTGCAACACGGGGAGGGATGCTGCCTTGAAGATTTTGCATCTTTGTCAAAGGCTCATTTTTTCATGTAAAACCCTTTCTACTTATTGTGGAAATGCTAAAGACCATTTCAGAAGGATAGAGAGCACATAGTCATGTTTCTCTGCTTTGTCTTGAGCTGTAAGACTTCTTAGTTTTGCTCCTCTTCTCCTCTCTTCCAGCCCCCATAAAATAGTGAAAGCACAGATGTGCAGGTACCAGGGTCAACCCACCACAAGAGGGGAAGTTGCCTTGGATTGTAGCTTTGAGTTGGGCAAGGAAAATAAAACTCAGCAAACTACTAACCACTGCTAGCGGCAACATCAAGGTGAGGCAGTCACCAGAAAAGCAAAGCTCTTCCTTATGAGAAGTTGTGCATCATGAAAAAACAACACACAAGACGACAACAGATCCTGGGTATCTCCAGTGTCAGACACTCACATTCACGATAACTCCAAAATCACAAACAGCTTGAACTATAGAATTCTTTGTTTAATAGCATGCAGAACACCAAGATGCAAGAATTTACCTGGAGTGACACTCTTTTTTGGAGTCTCAGACAAACTGGACATCCAAACTTGAAATCCAACCAGAAAGGGGCAGCCATGAAAAGAGAAAGTAATTAGAGAGACAAGAAAACAGTCAAAAAGCAGTCATATCAGAAAGTCTGAGAGTTAGCAAAGACAGCTTTGAAAGAAACATTAAGTTTTTCTTAAGAGTAGTGTTGGCATGACGGGGACTCAGAGGAAGGTCAAGTCATAAGAACCACCCAAGTAATTTTTATGCTTTAGGGGATTTGCAGAACTCAGGAAAACAATCTGTAGGCCATCCAGTTTTGAGATCTTGGAATAAGATATGCCCTGACCTTATTCCCAATAGGACAGGGAATACATAGCAAAAGACAGTTTGTCTTATTACACCTCAGATCTGCAAAACTATTTAGCTTTGCAGGTGCTAATGATCCCCAAAAACCAATGGACAATTCACAGAGATTGAGTGAATTTCTACAAGCATCTTGTTACCCTGGAATAACATTAAGGAAAGTAACAATAGACAAATAACGGTCCCTGGAAAAGAGTACAAAGCTCCAATAAAGGTACATTCAAAGTATAACTAGAAAATCTGTATTTTTAGCCAACAGATATGAGACAGAGATCTGGCTAAGGAGAAAGTTAATAGAATTGCTACTAACAAGGTCAAAAGGTTTCTCTCCCCCTCCAGGAAATGGGATGTAAATACTTGGCTTAGGATTCTGGGAATAATCTTCAAATGTTAAGTGTTACTTTTTTTCCTTGAATGTACTGGAAGCATGTTTTAAAAGTTAGTAGGTTTGCCCCCATTTCTAAGTAAGAACCAGCAAACATTTCCCTTCTGTGAGATGAGGGAGCAAAAGGGCAGCTGTTACTCTCATTGTGTGGGAGAAGAGATGAGGAGAGGTGTTTATATGACAGTCTAAGAATTTCCTAAATCTGAGAAACAACTCCAAAGTGCAATTTGAAAAATTTATTTGCCATGAGAAACCCTGTTCTGGACCAATTGGTTTAACAACAGAGATGCACCATTACAGTAATTTCCTTTGGACTACCATTTAAGAAAAAATGAAAATGGCTCTGCATTGGTAGAGTACAACAGGAAATCATCTGGCAGAGTAACTTGTGCTGTAGCTTATGGAGGGAATATGCAGCATATTTCTATTACAGACTTGGGGCACACACGGGAAAGGGTGTGAAGGAGTTGTTGTCAGCAACTTGTCTATCGGCTTTTGAAAAGACTTCCACTGCCTTCAGGAACAGGATTATGAACTTCAGTCAGCTGTCAGATCTTTTTCCAGACAGAAGAACCTGAATACAGCAGTGATAAATCAAGCAGGTGATGTATTGTAGGAGCAACCGGGAAGATTTTGACGTTTACCCCAATCCAATCTGGCAGCAAAAGGCTGAAACACCCAACAATTAAAGATAGAGGTATTAAGTTGCACTTATCACAAGCTTAGGGCTGCCCTGGATCTGTCTACCCAAGAAGAGAGGGAGTTTAAACTTAGATCCACAGTAGCCTTATCTACAGAACCAAAGAAACAAATGCACCATAAAAACCCCAATTCTATTAGCCACTATAATTTTTAAAAAATAATTCTTTATAAACTAAAGTGTTTTTTTTTCTCCTTGTAAAAAAAACTATTGGTCTAAGTTATAATAAAGGGGCACTGTAAACATTAATTGGCAAAGAATCCCACAGGTCCACAATGTGGGCTTCCCAGCCCAGGGAGCAGCATAAAAGCAGCAGCACTTCTCAGCTGCCCCAGCCTGACAGCAGCTAGATGTGGATGAGGTTGCTTCTGAAGCAGAAGACAGCCAGCATATTTCAGCTGCTCCTGCACATCTGCTTAGCATTAAACTTCCTTCTTGGGATTTTTTTTTTTTTT
>VXBX01002725.1:1878346-2052090 GCA_013400415.1 Scytalopus superciliaris
ATTCCAAGACATTTAAGCTCTAATTGCTACCAGCTTTTAAGAGTCCCCCCTACAAATAATAAAAATATCAGACGTTAGTGATAGATTCCACTTCACAGAGAGCTCAAACGAAGAGCCGCGGCGGGAGCCAGCGTACGGGGAGGAGGTCGGAGGCCCCAGAAGCACGCTGTGCCCAAGCCAACAAAACACAAGCTTTGAACGGCCCCGGGTTTCCCCTTCAGGACAGGGTTTTACTGGAATTCTGCGCAGGGCTTGGAGCTGGTTTCCAATGGGATTGGTAACGGTAAACGAACAAACCCTCGCTTCCTGCCACTCCTCTCTCTCCCCTGTTGCTGCACAGCTGAGCGCCGGCTGGTCTCAGATGGCTTGGAGGTGGCGGGAGGGGGTGGCACAATCTCAGTATTCAGAAGGGAAATAAAAGTTGCCTGATCAAAACACGCCACTCACGGGGTAACGGCATCTCAGTTCTGCTCCTAACACCAGTGCCCGCAGCCCTTGTTGCTGACTTCAGCTGGAGCCAGAACAAACCCCTCCAATCGGAATTATTTTTAAGAGTTCAAAAAGAAACGTGGATCCATAAATTACAGCTAAGCCACGAGGCCAAGGCAGTCGTGAAGAGCACAGAGGAGGCTTTCCTTTGGAGCCACGCTGCACAGAAATAGCAGCAGAGCAGGCGTGTCACTGGAAGCAGCTGCTGAACCCCATCCCATGGCTTCCAAGCTGCCACCACAGAGCTGGGCAACCCCCAGACAGACCAACTGAGTTCCTCAGGTGCAAAAGAAAAGAAAGGAGTTGGAGGGGTAAAAAGATTCCAAGACAAAGTTAAGCTGGTTGCTGTGCTGAACATGAAACAGGTTATTTTAGATTTCACCAGAAAACTTTTCTGCTGCCAGTGAGACTGGTTTGTTTGCTGCTCCTCCCACCACTGGCAAGAGAACAGGCGCCAGACTGCTGGGGACTAATGCTTTATGCTTGTGATACAGCTCCACTCATCTCATTTTTAGCAGCAGACTATTTGTCTTGTGTGCAGTTAGAGCAGAGTGAGCTTCCAGAAAAATCTACAGAAGCTGGAGTCAGTCTGGAGTCGAATGCATGAGCTCAATGCTCAGTCCTGAAAACCAGGAGATGCCATGTTCATGGTTTACATCAGTCCTGCACATCCAGCTGGGTCCCTGGTCCAGCAGGTGCAGAGCAACTCCTCCACACATATTTAAAAACCACTACTGATGCAGGTTTCTTTCTGTTAATAACACTGCTCAAAACATTCATGTCGAGTCCAGTTATTTAATACTGCTGTCAAGGCCAGAAGGAACACTCTCCTGAAGATTCACATGTTGCATGTTGCTGGGGCTATCAGGGACCTTTATAACAAATCTTTTTTTAAACTAATGTCTGTAGAGCTGTCTAGCCTGTTAAGCTACATATTTCCCAACAATACTTCTGCAGTAATTCTGGGGAATTAGATCGTACTAGTCATGAGTCTCAGTGTGGTTGTAGTTCTGGCTATGTAGCCATTGCCCCAAATGATTTCTGTGCATAGCTGAGAAGTTAGCATGGGCAAAAGACAGGTCCCAGCAAGTGATCTGAATGTGGCTGCCTTGCTTTGGAGGGCAAAGTTTAATTATACAGGTATGACCTCTTCTATAGAAGCTGTCTTCCACAGGAGATAACATTCCTAACTCCATTTAATTATAAAACTCCTTTGTTCTCATGAAACATCAACTGGGAATACTAAAAATCTCTCAGCTGTTAAGGTGCACCTTAAATTACTCAGAAAATGATTATAGGAATAAGTGGCCATGCTGCAGAGATGCTGGTATCTGAGAGACTGCCACTTTCCAGCAGTGATCAGTTCTGTAGGTTCATTAGTCCTCTCCATGGCTCTATTACTTGAGGACCAGAGTGGTGAGCACCGCTGCGTGATACACAGATTTATTTTCCACTTATACCCTTCCTGTCTTAACTGGAAGGATGAAAAGAAAAAAAGATATGCAATATAATCAGTGATTCTTCAGACTGGAGCTGGAGGAAATAAATGCTGCTTCTGAAGAATGAGGGTGCCCTCATCCCAACAGTGGTATTTGGGAAGTCAGCAAGAAGTGGGCTGACCATGCTGTTCCTTAGAAGTGTCCACTTCTTAGAACTGGCCTAGAGCCAATTTACTGCAATGTTCATCACGTATGGCAGAACAGAAATCAAGCCTATATTTCAATCTACAGTTTGGAAGACAAGTCTACCAAGGAGTTGGTATAAATGAAGCACCATGTTGTTGTCCTGGGAGTTCAGGTGGGACACCTTACTGCCCTGAGCAGGTAAGGAACCCCAGGGGGCCAAGTTAAGTTGACTCAATACAGAGCTTCTTGTTGGGATTTTGCCTCCAACAACCTCCTCCTCTTCCTGACAAGGTGAGGCTGGCCATCCATACAACCAAGAGCAGAAAGCTCAGTGAGGAACTCCAAAACTGCATGACTTGTTTCTGCTTCCATCTGCAGACAGAGCACCGTGTTCCATGTTCCCCCATACCCTTGTGAGCCATCCTCAAAATCTTCAACCCTCAGATCCACTGACCATCCTTTGTCAGCCTGCTTCAGGTTTCTCTCCTACAGCCCCTTCCCCTTCAGTTGGAGCTTGACACTTTGGTTAAATGGGAAGGCAGTAAGTTGCAACAGTACTAGACTAGGAGAGGAAAAGGATAACACTTGGTGTTGCCAAACTTCCCTAGGAATGGAAGTACTTTTACCAGAGAATTACTCTGATACAAAGTCTACATGTAGCTGTAAAACAGCTTGGAAAGAGGAAAAATGCAGATGAACCTTCAGCTGAACTGGAACCATTTTCTTGGCTCACACAATTAACTCATTCAATTAGGCCGAGAACAACAGACAGTCAGAGAAATGGGAGGATGGCACAGAAAGGTTGTGAGTGTTTTGATCTATCTCAAGCACTACTGCTCAGGGCACCCTGTTGAACTGCACCATTGATGTTTCTCCCTCCAGGCTCCAGAAAGACCTAAACAAAAACAACATTTGTGCCCAGTGCCTGACCCAGGGTGGGCCTGGTCAGACATAACACTTCTTAGGTACCACAATGACAGTTTTATTTGCTACTGTAATTGCTAGACAAGCAGCAGTCACCCCTGTCCCTCACCAGGCAGCTTAAATAAGCTTTCCTTGGCTCTTATGTCAATGGGATGCTGATGCATCATGTTTAAAGTGAATGTTTTAAAATAGTCTTTGAAGAAATACAGATATATTAATTTTTCCCCTCACTAGGTGACTGCATTTTAAAGTAAACCTCTCATCCCTGCAGAGATATCTCCTCTTCTATACACTTGAAGCTGAACATCACCTCCAGTCCCCACACCATCTGTTCAAGAGGGTTATATCTTGAAAAAATATTTGACTAGTAGATTATCAAACATGCAAATCCATCTAAAGTGCCTGAGTAATAGGATTGGCAGCAGGCATTAAATAAGACCTTTAATTTTAGTCCTATTCAGCAATTTCAGCCCCATCACGAACAGCTTGTGCAGGGCTTGTACTGGGGGGAAGAGGCACTGCCTTTGTGCAGGGGGTGAGGACAGATGTGCTGAGCTGCAGTGACAAGCCCAGGCAGCCCCTTCCTCTCTCCCTGGCAGAAGTGGCCACCCCAGGAGCTGCTGGGGCTCCTCTCCTCGCTGGCACCAACTGCAGACCAAACTCAGACGTCCACTTGCCACGTAGCCTGGCGCACACCAGACCCACACACGCTGCTTGGAAAAAGTTCACATCTGGCCTTCACGTGACTCAAGCGTGCCTCAGAAATTCATCATCTGGCTAACTCACTCCTGCAGGGGAGAAATTCACAACCAGAGAGGCCTTTCCTGAGCTGGAACAGAGCGGCGGGGCCAGAGGATTGTGTGCTTGACAAACTGCACAGTGACACGCTCACCAGCTGCATTTCATAGCCTCGTACAGTCCTTCATCCTTTCTAAAAGTACAACGCAAAGAAAACTTAGTCCCAATTTTCCACTCTGCTTACTTCTGCAAAAGCCCATTTTAATCCCATTTGCAGACCCAGAAGTATCCAGGACTGTTTAGCTTTTGTTCTGGCAGCCATAGCTCAATATTAACTCTTTCCACATGGCAAGTGAGGACTGTTTCCCACATGATCACTCTGGTACAGCCCTTGCACATACAGTTTTGTAGCAGTTCCAACTTTTGCTGGGAAGTGCCTAGAATATCTGAATGTTAATCCACATCTACAGCTGTACAAACTGAGAGCATCACCCCTCTGAGGAAAAAACCAGCCTCCAGCACCGCCAAGGAAGAGGGTAAAGAAGCCCCTGACCTTGCACTTGAAAACTCACAGGTATGTACACATGCTGGGATTCATGTGTGGCTCAAAAAACCCCCCCAAAATAAAAAAAAAAAAAAAAACCAAACCCCAAAACCAAACCAAAAGCCAACAAAACCAACAACAACAAACAAAAAACCAAACCAAAAAGGCAAGAATCAAGCCATCACACTGGCAAGCACAGAACACGTACTGCAGCATTGGCATGTCCAGGCACAGATGGCCAATAATTGATGCATATGTTGTAACTCCTGCTGAATACCTTGCTGAATACCTCTATAGGTAATGCTTCCAGCCCTCTGAGTTAGGTGAGCCACTCCATCCACAGTGGACTGGAGAGGATTTTTCCTGTCATGCAGCCTGGACACAGGCCAGCTAGAATGTGGCAGGTGTAAAGCCACACACAAAGCTTGAGGCACTTAGGGAGTGCTATTTTAGGGGGTGAGTGTTCTCAATAGCCTGAGGACACACATCCTACATACAGGTTTCTTTTTCAAGAGAGAGATTCAAATGCACCCCAGCCTAAGTAATCCAAAATGCCCAAGGAAGATCAGCTCCTCTCAGCCAGCCAAACCCATCTGTGCTGCATACGAATTCCTGCAGTGGCAGAAGATCATCACCCTCCGCTCCAGCTCCTAAGTGCATTTCTCACCTGCCTTATGTAGTGTGCCAAAACCAAAAGACCAGTACTCTCTGTGCAAGAGAGGAAAAACCCACGCAGGCAGTGCTAATACCATCTGCCACTGACAGACAGAAGAGGGAAGCAGAAAAGCAGCAGACTGAGAACAAGGCAAGAGAAATGCCAATATATCCTCTAAGGTACCAAGTGCTTTTTCAGCTCTCAACTTCAAGGCTCTCCGAGGCATTTGCAGGGTGCATGCTGTTCTGCCATGGCTGTGCTCAAGCCACACCTCATATTTGCAGTCCTCCCCTGCCCACCCAGTCTCCCTGCCCTCTCTTCAGGACAGAGGGCTCTCCACAGCATCGATGCTGAACTGGGAACGGCAAAAAACACAAACACATTCCTTTTCTGAATCCAGCGCCCTGTCCCCACACTTCAGTTTAAAAGCCAAGGAGCAAAGCTAAAAACCCACACAACACACAAACAACTCTTTCTCTCTTATCCCATCTTCCTCCCACCCCAGCATATAGGCCACCCAGAAGATGACAGTGATCCTATACATCTATTTGGACACATGCCTTGTCAGCAGAAAACTGAAGCAGCACAGAATAAAGTCTCCTATCTGCTCTTCTCTACGGTAGCCTCAGGCAGAAGTCCAAAGCATTTCAGTTTAAGCAGTGACTTTAAAAATATGGTGTACAAGTAGAAGTGTGAGATCAGCTTCCTCCTGCCAGAATACCACAGGCTGGATTTGGAGCATGGGATTGGAGTGGACAGATTCACATCTTGACTGAAGATGCAGAATTAGGTCACACACGCACACAGATGCTGCAAGGAGATGAAATCTGCCTGACTAGTGGCAGCTCTTCCTCAAATCCTGCTCTCTGCCAGTGCACCTGAGCAAAGAGCAATAGTCTTGCTTTGGAAAAAAACCACAAAATGGATGTTTCTCTAACTACATGAAGAACTTGTTAAAAAAAGACTTACAGGCTTGTTAAAAAACAAATCAGAAAAGAAAATTAGCTGTTTGGGGAATTACTACATCAAGCAAAAGCCAACAAAATGGTCAGAAGTTTAGAACCCACTACCTGAGAAAGAGTAATTCTCCATTGTGAAAAGAGGAAGTTCTGTCATCAAGGACTGAACTCAAGATGCACATTGAGATTGTTAGCTACTAACTTCTTCCAGAACCAGTCCAAAGATGTATATCCACGGTAATTAAATGCTAAGGATTGTTTGGCCCTTGGTTGCTATGCCTCTGGCTACTCTATCCTTCTTTTATTACTAAATTCTTTATCTTCCTGTTAAAAAAAAAAAAAAAAAAAAAAAAAGAGGGGAAAAAAAAAAAGTGAGAACCAAAATGTTCTGCCAGAATCTCTGTTTTTAAATTCCAGGCAGTAATTAGTATGTACAGCCAAGAAGGTTAATCGTACGATGAGGGAACAGATTCTGATTTCTGATCAAGAGCAATCTTGTCAGTACATGCTTCTGAAGTTATAAAATAGTGGCTGGCAAACTACCTCATCCAGCCATCCTCATCAACAGGCTAAATGGCATGAAGGAGACAGTCCACCATCACTGTTTCTGCCCTAACTGTAGAAAACTGTAAGAAACACAGTGGATGCATGTGATCCAACAGGACACAAACAAGAGCACATGCCTCAGTCTGCTGGGATCATGTCATACTACAGGTTTCTTACAAGGATTAAGACACCACGGCCAAGCTACAGGGTTTAAGATGTTCCTGGGACCTTGGCATGGACTTGGACAGACTTGGATTCCCATTCACAATCTTAATAAATAAATAAATAAATAACCTTCCAAGCTAAAGCTTTCCTTTCAGATGGAGTATAGAGACACAGACTTCAGAGACAAACATCATGAAAGCAGAATGACTCAAAGCAACATTAGAGATAAAAATCACATTTTAGCTTTGTTGCTACCACCTGGGCTCAAATTCACCAATCAGTAACCAACTGCCTGCTTCATTACTCAGGCACCCAATGCAGGTAGCCCCCAAGACATCTGCTGCAGTCACCACCCTGACAGAAGAGGCATTGCCTCATGCTGGGATTTACCATGTTAGTTAATTGGATTTTTCAGCCTCTTTAGTAACGCACTCTTAGATTTGGTCCCTTTGAGAACCCATTTAAAAGGCTTAGACTTCTCCTGACTGAGAAGATAGAACTGAGACAGATTACACAGTCAACTGAGTAAATTAAGGCATGCCCACAGTTCTAATATTATAAGGGCATCCACCACTCCAGATGACATCCCATCAATACTGCAACATCCTTAGGGCAAAGGAAAGGCAACACTCTTGCATCTCTTGGAGAGATCCTTCCTTCTGCCTCCACTGCAGCCATCTCCCACAAACATTACACCTGCCAGGGCTAGAGGCTGCACATTCCCTCTCTCCCTGTACCCACATATAGCTAAATGCCTGCCACAGGCCTGTGAAGCTGGCAGAGAGCTCCACATGCAGTTGCATCAACCAAGCTTTGTCCCCAGGATTGACATCTCAGCCCTGCAACAGGTAATGACAGTTCCAGCCACACAGCCCAGCTGATCCAGCGAGTGGCTCACACATTTGTGACCCCACTGAATGATTAAGCACAAAAGGGCTAGCACGCACTATTCTTTTTCCCTGTATCATCTCAAAGGAGGCAGTTCAAACTAAGTTGAAAAAAATAAAGCTCATTTATAAAAAGGAAAAAGTGAGACATGCCATGGAGCTCTAAGTGCAAGCTAGACACACGCAATGTGACAGGACCAGCAAGGTTAAGCTCTGAAGTGATGAGCATAGGTCAGCTTGTAAAGGCAGACATAGCCACAAGTTGAGCCATTTCCCTCTGTAATTACAAAGGAAGAAGAAAAAACTATCCCTAATAACAAAAAGAAACAGCATAAGGCAACTCCCCAAAGCTGGCAGAATGCACATCCTCAGCACACAAGAGTGAGGAAGATGCTTTCTTTAGTAAAGAAGAGTAAAGCCAAAGAAGCAACTTTTGCCATCAGCTCCACCTGTAATCCCAAGGCAGCATCCCACAAAGTGATCAGCCACTAGGGCCCTTGGTGTTGTTACAGTGATCTGCTTGTTTCTTACTTGAGGCCCCACTTCTGTCATTGCTGCAACTCTCTCAACTCTACTTAGTAATTTCCCCATTGAGAGAAAAGAGAGCATTACAGATGTTTCTATAAAAAGTTTGTGAAGTAGATTCCAATGGATTCTGAGGTTTTTATTTACTTGCCAGCGGATATATCCTTCCCAGTTTTAGATTACAGGAGGGAAAGAAAGCAGTGATTGTTGTCTGTGTGTAGCCATAATCTTACTAGTCCAAAAATTGGACTTGGGAACCCAGCTGAAATATGGTTCACTCATCCAGGGAAGCCTCATCAGCATCCTCACTGAGACAACACTGCCTCGGACCAAATAGTTAAGTTAATATTCTAAGTGCTCAATTACAGGGGCTATTTAAAGAGGCTTCAGCTGTCAGACTCAGCCAAAGCTCAGCCAGCTTGATGCAGACAGGAACTGAACAATGAGGGAAAGGAGACACTGTAGTACTGAAGGAGCCATAACTTCTATTTTTTCAAGTTTATTCCCCCTCAGTTGGAGGAGCATCCTACCACATAGCAATAAGGTGCCAGACAAAGCCACTGAGCACTGGCTTGAAGCCAGCTATGCTCCAGCAGCAAGGTGGGCTGTCAGCAGTGGGAGTTTTGTCACAATTTCTGAAGGGCTGGACAGCAATGTTCCTGCTAGCACACACTCAAAGTAATAAACACAAGAACTTGGTTGCCTACAAGGCAGGAGCCATTGCCTTGAAAGCCAAAGTGAAGCAGCATCTCTCGTGCTGGGTCTGACCCCACAGTTAGCAAGGTGAATCCTCTCAGTTGAGAAGCACTGAGACTCAGTGTAGAAAAGTTGCAAAGCCCACACCAATGCCCTGTTGCCACCAAACACCGGGTCCCAGATATGTTTGTTTCAGCTTCCTGACTGGGAAGTGACAGCTTTGACATGAAACCAGTCAAGAAAGGCTCTCAGTAAGGGAAGAGGGTAAGATCACATCATCCTAGGAATCTGCAGCTTGCTCTGGCCAGCAACAGATATGTGGGGGGACATGATGACATCTTTCAGAAGAAACACACTGTAACTGGTTTTACGAGCCACATCAGGATTAGCAGATATCTCAAGGGTTAATTAGTTCACCATGCACAGATGGTAGCTGGTAGGGTTTGCAGAGCGGATTAACCTAATTTGTGGTTTGTAATGTACCATGCAAATATCCATTACTAGACTTGCAGCAATCCTACCCTTATTTTGACTTGAGGACAGAAAAAACACAGTGGATAGTGGCATAGAAGTAACGTCTATTTTGAGTGACAAATCAGCTGTTCACTTGGCTTATGGGACTGACAAAGTGGAGTCTGAAAAGTCCTTCCACTTTTGCTACAGAGGGTCTTTGGATAGACCAAGATGAGACCATTTCTAGTGAGTGTACAGAATATGCACATGATAACCACTCGTTGCATGAGGGCTCTTCAGCACTGACAGATGGTCATAGAGCAACAATTCAATTGCCTGGAAACATGAAGGCCACCTTCTGAAGCAGCTCTGCAGCATGTCAAATCCAGCCCCACAAGTTCAAGGTATCAGCCTATCGCCACACGTGGCAGTTCACACCCGTGTCTTTGCAGAGTTTCAGTTACTTCAAATGAAGCTCCAGGTCTTCGAGCTGACTGCAGGTTAAAGCATTTATGATTAGATCATATCCAAGCAAAGGGCTGTGTGTTTACATAGCACTTTGCACAACAGGAAGCCTGGCTCAGGGCTGGCATGCCGAGATGCCCCAGATCAGCGCCAGACTCCCTTTTGTTTAGCTAAGGATGTGCCACGCTGTTGCATTTGGTTCAGAAGGTCTCAAATGTTTACAACCAGTATTAGCTGCAGTGATAAATGTTTCCATAACTCCTATTAAACTCTGAACTTATCCAGTTTCTCTCTGCTCTAAGGGGCAAGCACAGGCCTAGCTAGACACTCACTCTGGCAAGGCAGAGGTCAGGGTAGAGGTGACGCTGGCTGTTAGAGGCATTCTCCACATGTTTCTGCAATTGGCCATGCTTGTGTCGTGCCTGCACATGCCTGAGACATAGCAGCTGTGGGATTCCTGCTGGACACTATGGGGCAGCTGTGCTCACACCCAAAATTCTCCTCCCAGCACATCTTTGGTCAAGACAGAAGATGTGGTCACAGGTCTCATTTGTTGGGAGGTGCTTGCATTTAAAAGTGCAGATTTGTCTCTCATTTAAAGATGGAGTAGTGTCCGCACCTATGGAGGAAATTACATTTTGAACCTATTTGTTATCTTAAAAGACCCTCACAGCAGCCCTGAAAATCTGTGCTTATTTACCCCATCACTTGTTCAAGTGTCACAAAGCTGGTCTTTGTTAGAGTCTGTAATTGCCAACTCCCTTGGCATATTCCTTTGCTCATTGCGTGCGCCCTCCCACAGTATCCAGCTCCAAACAGAAGGAAGCATTCCTCTGCCACTCTAAAATCAAGCAAGAAGATGGCCAAGAACAGAGTCCCTTTATGCAGCTCACTTTGTGCAGAAAGCTGCTTCACATTCCTCTTTGTACAGAGTAAGAGGAGAAAGAGCATCCCTCCACCCCACTGTTTCCAAGACTTAGCTGTGCAAGCAGCCTAGCACCAAGGAGCAGAGAAGAGGAAACAGTCCCAAAAGGACATTTGGAAGCATGGGGAGGTGGGACAGCCAAAGGAGGGAGCCCAACCTCGCTGTCTCTCACAGAGATGGACGAACACATCACTTGGGATGCTCAGGTCAGGGAAGCCAAAGAGTCCAGCACTCACAAATGCCATTTCAGCTACACTGACTCAATTGCTCCTTACACTATGATCTCCAAATTGCCCCCAGAGCTATAGGAATAGAGAGGCAACAGTTTCCTTCCACTCTCAAAGCAGTTCCTTGCATCTCTTGCACGAGTTGCAATACTCTTTCATGTCAACTGGTGCAATAAGCCCAAAGCTCTGCTGGTCTCCAAAAACTGTTCTAGGTCAATGCTAAATCAGGTTGCCCCAGAGACTTCAATAATATTTTTCAAAGGTCTTTACATGACCTAAAAGTCACTAGTGCTCAGCATGTGGCACTGAGCCAGAACTCCCGCACTCAGTTCTGCCTTCCACCAAGTTACTTGGACCTTTTTATTTATGGTCAGCCCCTTTGGAGAAAGCACCAATTTAATTCACAGGTTGTTGTGAACATACACTTTTGCTTAATATTATATTTAGGAGGTCCTAGAAGTGCAACCCACACAGTCATTTTGGAGAAGATTAGTTTATTGTGTTGGACCAGCATCTTGTACCACACTTGCCTCTTCATTACCATAACCCACCTCAGGGGAATTCAAGGGAAGGTACCAAAAGTATTGGCTTGCAAAGGCAACAGCCATTTGATGCACAGGCCATCAGGATTAAGCAACAGCTTCACTTCAGTGTATCACTTAGCTTATTACACAATGACAGCTTAAAAGCCCTAATAATTAACCAACAAATCAATCTAGGCAATGATCTTTACTGGAGTCTGCTACATTACATTCATCTTCCCTTCCTTCCCAGAGACTAAGCCAGTGCAGTGTTTCTTTATCATCTTAAAAAGCAAGACGAAAGAAATCCTCCCCACCCTGCACTAATGCCAGAGTTTCCCAGGAGTTGCTATTGGTTTGAAAGGCCTCTCCATGAATGCAATTTGGAGCATCTAAGATTCCAAACAAAGTCAATGAGAGTTGCAGGTGCTCAATGCTGCTTGGAGGAAAAAAACTTACACAGAAAAAAAATAGAAAGCCCGGACACATCCAGCTCAGAGCAGCCAAACTCAGAGGCCCATAATTACATGTCCCTATTGAAAACACATCTGTAAAAATCAGTAAGAATTACACGGGGAGGGGGAAAATTGGATTTATATAGTTTCAAATCAGGGTTTTATAGGACATTTCAATCCAGGATTTTAAAAACAAAACACTCAGCTAGAGCCTTTGAGACAGCCCAAACCCAGGCACAGGCACTGAGAACATTTTGCATCAGAAGCCTCATCAGAACCTTTTGGAAAGACAAAATAAAAGATTCAAACCAGAACAGAAAAGGATTCCCTTCCCCTCCAGAAAAGAACCCCAACTCTGAGTCTGCATTTTAACCATTTGCAATGAAAGACATTTTAGTACAATTACCCTCTCAGACTGGAGACAGAGCTATATAAATACAACCAGAGATGAGCAGTCATTTTAACTCCAATACTATATAAGGTGGGTTTCTTCTCTCCAGCCAAAGAAAAAACCTGATGCTTATCTCTAGCAGGATTCAGTAATAAAAAGTTAAACTGCCACACAATTTAATGCCGCACAAAATAGAAATGGAAGGTTTAACAGGGGAAAGCAGGGGGTAAGGTCCTCGCTATAATCATGCAGTACACATTAAAAAGAAAAAACCTGGTGTCTTACCTGATTTTCTTTTTGAAGATCCATAGTCCCTGAAAAAAAGACAACAACAAATAGACATGGTTAGAGCCGGGAACAGTGCTGAGAGAACGGGTGCCTCCCAAATTCCCACCCATATGCTCAAGGGCTGATGCTGCGCCCTCCCTCCCTTAAAGCGGAGGTGAGGGCAGCGGGGCATGGGCAGGCGGGGGCCGGGGGCGTCCCGGGCAGCATCAGCGGCGGCAGCTGGGGCTGCGGCAGCACCGGGGGCTCGGGAGCATGTGATCAGCCAGCCAGAGCGAACCATCCACCACCGGCAAGGCAGGGGAGAGGGGTGTCATTTTTTCCCCTTTAAATTGTGCTAGTAAATGCACAGCTACTGAATTAACCCTTAATGTCCCCCTGGAGAGGAACGGGAATGTGAGCTGTTTGCTGCAGGGATGCGGCTGCTCCGTGCTGAGCCGCTGGGGCTGGCAGTCCTGGCGTTTCAGAGGCTAATTAATTTGTGACTAACCTGCAGACCTCTTCTAGTTATCTCTGACAAGCACTTGGAAAAAAAGCGGGGGGAACAAGTCCCCTAACAAACCCCAAACTCTGTCCTTTCTTCTTTCTACTACCATAGGAAATGCACCCTTACTTCTCCACAGTGGTTTAAAAACCGGTGCTGGCACCTCTGCTCCTGCAGAACAGCTGAAACCCCAGGCAGCTGCTACGAAGGGGAAGAAATCACAGAAGGGAGCTCTGAGAACTGATTAAGGACAAGCAGAACCGAGGACAAAAACACTTGACTATGGCTGTGCCTCCTTACGGTGCTCTCTGGAAGGTCTCAGACCCAGCTCTGAGATGGTGTGCACAGGCAGGAGCCCTGGCAGAGACAGCACCGCTGTGCAGGCACAGTGCCTGTGGCACCGTCACACCCTGTGCCCAGCAGCATTAATGTTGGGAAAAATCACTGCAGAGATAGGTTGTCTTTGCAAGAATCCCACCAGAGGGACAGGCAGTAGCCACTGTATTTTGGGGGATCAGGCTGTCAGGACTGGGGTTTCCTTGCAAGTGTGCTCCACAGTCAGAGGAATCACAGAAGGGTTATCCCAAACTATTCAAAGAGAATTTGGGGGATCAGCTGAAGAAACAACACATCTTGAGGGCATGTATGTCTTGAGGTATGTCTACCCAGTATTTTATGTGCACCCCATGCCTTACGTGTCTAGGATTTGCTCTGAATGAGTAGTAACTACTTGGAAGTTTTTTGCAGCCTCTTTTAATTTCCCAGTGTCATTTTTACTTCAATTAAATGGTTGTTTTCTCAACCATGTCCGCAGTTGTATCTGATGTCAAGATGCTACTGCTCATGAATAAGTTGCTTCTTCTACAGAAGTGATATCATATGCAAATATAATTCCTGCTATTTGGTGCCCGAAACAGAGATCCCTCAGAACAAGCCAGGGAAGACACAATATACTACAAAATGTAGTCCTCTACCCCAGCTCGGCTCCCACGCCAGCCTGGAGCTTTGTGGAGCTGTCAATACAGCTCTCTTGGCATGGGAAAGACTGTGTTTGGTCCTGCCCTGAACTGCCTCTCTTCTGACAACACTAAATGTTGAGAAGGTCAAACCCTGTTGAGATCCACACATGTAATTTGGTTTGCCCTAGTATCTCTCTCCATTGTGCACATGCTTGATGATCACCTCAAACCCTCCCACCTGTCCTGGCTCTTTGCAGTGAAGCTCCTGAACTTCCTCAGGACTACAGCTTAGAGCTGGGTTCAGCTGGGAGTTCCCTCTCAGCATGTTGGGTCTCCCCACCTCGCTCTGTGTCATGCAAAACAGCTGCAAAGGTTAGGACCCATGAGGACCCTGGGAGGATGCTGTAGCTATGTGCAATCCCTACAGGAGAAACACAACCATCCTTCAGTCTTTGCCAGAGGGTCCTCAGCAAACATATCCAGGGCAATCTCCTGCCAGCCAGCCACGCTGGGGACACCCCACAAGCACACTAAGAGATGTCCTAGGGGAACAGAGCATGTACAAAAGGGTGAAGACAAGCAACATTAGACAGACTTGAAAGAGCTTTCAGCCTGATCAAAGTTGCCAAAGAAAACCACTTTAAAAAAAAAAATTATCCAATTCACACAATTAGAGATGAGGTAATGATGGATTAATATGGTTAATAAACAACCAAAATTGATAAAGCTGTTGTTGAATGTTTTTTGTCCACCATGTCAGGCCACACTTTGTACCTGAGTTCGGAAACTGCAGTAGATGACTTAACCATGCTCTTGCTGTATAACAGCAGCAAACGTCATACAAAGCTTATAATTCAAACCTCCATCCTGGGTGCTCTTCCACACCTTTCAGCCCCATCTCTAGCTGGTTTTAGGGCTTGTGTGAGTGACTGCAGTAAGGTTTTTAAACGAGGTGTATTCTTTTAATTCGGAAGTATAATTAATCCATGCATTTTAAAGAAGATAAAGATTAAGAAAACAAAAATGTGAACCTTTTTTTTCTTGCTACATGCAGACCACAGGATGACAAGAGATATTACTCTATAAAGAACTTTTTAGTTGTTTTTTTTTTTCTATTCAGTTCCTCACCTGGCTGGCATTTCTTCCACATCAAAAGCATATCAGTTATGGAAGTGTGCTTGCTCTTTGGTTTCCTCACACAAGCCCTGCAGCAGGCTGACACGTTCCACATCACACCACTATGTAAGCACAGAGCACTGTCCTCAATATGATGCAGCAAGTCACATTTCTGGTCAACAGCAAACCTGGTGCCAACAGAGGCAGTAACTGCTCATGTGGACCAAGGAGCTCTGGTCCAGTGAACCCCATCATTGCTTCTCTCATGGCTTCTGCGTGGTTAAAACAAACCTTTAGGTTAGTTTGAAGGGAAAAAAGACTTAGTGTCTCTGCAAAGTACACAGCTGAGCAATTTAGGGTCAGCTAAAAGAGGATGAAGCAGCAATTAGCCCTCAGTGATGTCCCTTAAAGATCAGGAAGGTAACTACCATCATCACAAGATCCAGAGTGTAGTCAAACTCTTGATGGCAGTTGAACCTAGAACATCTGGTCTTAGTTCTAGTCTTAAACACAAGACCATCCTTACAGAAAAAACTAAATGATCATTATAAAATAGTTATTTGAATCATCACCACCCCCCAACTCATGAATCTTAATGGAAAAAAAAAAAAAGAAAACCCAATCAACCTACTGGGAAGCTTTCATCTATTCATTTTTTTTCCTGTAAGTTTTAAAGTCAACTTTCATTGGATTCTGATTTTGGAGCTCCTGAAGTCCAGGTTTCCCATGTCTGCTTTTTTGTACACCCACATTTCACTCATAAAGTCAGTACAAATCAAATAAAATGGAGTCTGAAATAAAATCTTCACCTCCCTAGTGAAACTCTGAAATCCAAAACTTGTTCCTCCCAACAAGGACAGAAAAAAAAAATCATTGCTGAAATAGAAAACAAAGCAGGTATAGCAAATAATCTCTCTGGCTGTGTAAAGTATTCTTTGTGTATATACTCTTCCCCTCTTTTCTGCTCATTAAGAAAGCCTGTGCTGCTGCTTTGCAATAGGACCAGCAAGGAGCCCTGCCTGACTCCATGTTTATTTTTTTTATGTCTTATTATCCTGCAGATGATTCATGGATGTATTTTCCCCCTCTCAAGTGGTGGTATATAAGGACACAAGAATACCTCTCAGCCTCACTGTATTCAGTGAAGCATTAATGTGAGGTGTGGCTGAAGTATTGGTTTATGTCTCCAAAACAATAAAGGAAATTATTTAATGGTTCCTCTTAACTCTAACAATTTCCAAGTAGAAACTCTGATCTCCTCCTGCAATACAGACCGCACCTGGCACACCGTGAGCCCTCAGATCACACAGGAAATGTGGCCTTGCAGAAGAAAAACCCTTCCAAGGAAAGATAAAATTAATGTCACATCTGCAGCTAGAGGGGGAAGCTCACTTTCTCTTCAGCTCTTGCTGTTTTTGTCTTTTCATCTTTACACACACACACACACACACATACACACACGTATTTCCATTCTTTTTCCGTTTCTATGTGAGAACAGACACCACTATCCTAATTTCACTGCCAGCCATAGCTACAAGAATAGCAGTGAAACCAGCGGGTGGAACTAAAAACAGCTCTGGCAGGTCTCTTCTTCATTAGCCAGAATCACTCCATACTGAACACCTTTCAAAAAACTGGTGTATTTCTAGCCTCTTTTGTATTGGAATACAGCAATTTTGTTTAAAGTCTTCCTGTGGGGTACCACCTTTAGCTGACGCTGGAGCTCATTACTGGCAAGGAAAATATTTCCTGCTGCTAACGATATTAAAATATCACTGGTGCCAAGCACGTCACACAAGCTGAACACATTTTTATTTAATAAACAAAAGAGAGGGAAGCTGAATCTCCTTTCTCATCAGCAATACCCCAGCATAGCATTACTCATTTGAAATCTAGCAATGAATGTGAAAGGAAGAGCATGAGTGTTGTGGTAGGGCTGATCGTCTTACCACACTAAGCTATCCACAGTCAGTCTGGAAGTTTCTGAAACATAAAAGTATCCTATGTCATTGAATTTAAATGTCACTTGCAATCTAATTTAAATACAAATGTTATATTAACAATGTTATGGGAAAAGTTTATGGCACATCTTTTCTTTAGGGACTGACTTTGCTGCTGTATTCAGTGAGAGTTAATAAACATCGATGTGTGCGTGTATGTGTTTCCATCTATCTAAATACATACAGATGTCCACAAACAAGCAGTGGCACAATTGGGAAATGGTTTAAAAAATGAGGAGTATCCTGACATTTGTTCAATAGAGCATAAGAAATGTTCCAAGTGAGCAGAAGACTGGAGGTGACTAGGTGTGCTGGCAACAGCCTGTGCCTATCTCTTTAGCTGTACTTCTAATTCAGTTTGATTTATATCTGTCTCACGGGGTTTCTCCTTCATCTTTCATGGAGATCTGATAAGTCTGCAGAAGCCTCCTGCAGGAACCAGGGGAGCTTGCAGAACAACACTGCATCACCAGAAGGGCTGTAAGGGTGCAACTTGGCTCCTGCACAGCTCCCCCTTAGAGGTGATGTGTTCAGCAAGTAGACCTCATCCTTGTGGTACTCACAATGAATGCAAAGGCTCTTTTAGAAGCTTCTCCCTCCTGCCATGGGACAGCAGACCCAGGAAGCTCACTCTCTGGGATTCCTTCTTTCTCAGACATGTCACATTTTAGCCCTGGCTCTCTGCCTGTCAGTACAGCAAAGCTGGGCTTCAACTCGTTTAGCAAAGATTTCAGACAACCATGAGTTTCAACTGTGAGAGAAAACAGTGCCTGCAAAGCATGAGGAGCTGTCAGACCCGTGCAGCAGCACGTCTGGGAGAGCAGCACAGCAGACATTTCACCAGATGAGACAGAAACTAAAGGGAGAGTAAATAATTTTTCTGTCTCTTTCTCACTGTTTGCTGTCCAAAGGAGATGAGACAGTGACAAACCCTGAGTAATGCAGGTTAATCTGCATCCTCTAGAGTACTTTATCACATAAATTTAAATTGTTTAGTATTTGTTGGCTTTTGTTAATTCATGCTTAAATACATTGCGGATGTTTATGTTCCCATATTCCTTAATTCCTAAAAGTCTCTAGTGGTATGGGCAGGCTGTGGTGGAGATGTATGACATTTCAAACAAACAACTCAGATTATCATTTAATTGCCAATGATTTGCCAGGCAGATTGAAAGCACAGAAATGTTTTTACAAGGAAGTCCCTCTCTCCTTCCCAATACCCCTACAGTTTGCAGTCAGTAATGAAGACAGCTTTTTTAACAAACTATTTTTCTTAGCACTCCACTCCTATCAGATTCTGTGACACTATTTTTAAAGTAAACCAATACAAAAATACTTTGCTACTACTCTTTACATGTACAGAAACCTGAGCCTTGAGAATATATTTGCGTCTTGAAACTCTTCTGATTTTCCTTGACAGCCGGACTGACATTTTCTATTTGAGATATGGCACAAAACCAAGTGTGGTACCTGGCTATCACCAATGTCAGCCTATGGCTGGAGGAGCACCTGAACACCTTAATACTATCCAAACACACAGGATCCATATGGAAAGTGCAGGGTTGAAATTCACATTCATGGTATTCAAAGTGCAAAAGTTTAATCATATGCATGAAGGCATCTCCATTCTCCCTGAGCTCTGAGACCCATATGACATGTAATTAAGCAAAATTAACTCTATATGTTATGCATCAAGAATAGAAACTCAAACACATGGATGCATAGAGCTATATATTCTTCCCCTCCAGCATTCCATCCTCTGAAATCATGAACCACAGCTGATCTCTTCCCCAAGCCAAAGAAGCAGATGAAGACTTTTCCCCTTCTTCTTCTTCTTTTTTTTTTTAGAAAGTATTCTGCTCATTTCCTGATATAAATCATTGCATTGTGGAGCCCTCTCCAACATGACTCTGTCCTTTCTGAACAGAGGTCATGCCTTCCAGCCCTGTGAGAAAGGGCCCTATTGTGGTGGTCCCGAGACTCCAGAATTCCTTGCCGCGAGCAAAATGGACTTGTGGGGCAAGAAGAAAATCTGACAACCTGACTTTAAATCCAGGCATTTCTTGCAAGCTGGAAGTGGCCTGTGCTTGCTGCTAAGAAGGGTAAGCCACTGTTATGCAATTAGCTCCTTAAGAGAAGAGAGAACACCAAAGAGAGAATTTTGCCTTCCTGCCACCTTTCTGTTGTCTTCACAGTGTGTCTATAACGCCGACACAGAGCAAACAGCACAGCTTTTTACATACTTCTGGTTAGGCTGCAGTGACTTTCTCTGCATCACATAACAATGGTGGCCCAGTTTGGCTCACCAGGACCCAGCTGAAGGTCCTGATTTAGTGCTGATTTCTAACAGCTCGCTTGAACCCAACAAAGTAAAAGTCAACACAAGTTTTCCCTGTGAAACTCCAAGCACAACACTGGAAAGCTCATTTACAAGTGCAGAAGATATCTCCCTTTTACCAGTAACCAAGGCTGGAGGGAGATGGACATTGTCTTCCCTCCAGCAATGTTCCCTATACCTGAATCCGTGGATTTGTATCATGGAGCAGAGGTGCAGGACAATGAAAGGCAGTATCCTCTGTTCTGCACTCAGAGGACCCTGGAGTTTAGCCCCACATAGCACAACTTGAGCTCTGCCATCAAGTCCAAGGTGCAGGGGATGCAGACAGCTCCAAGAAAGTGACATCCCCATGGGCCATCTCAGGCTCGTGCAGACCCACAGTGTTTGAGGGGGGTGGCCACCTTTTCTTTTTTTTGTGTAGAATGGGTGTTAGAAGGACAAAAGATGTGTTCAAGCCAAGTGACAAGGGAAGGCCACAGATTTCTGTCCCAAGATTCCTCTGCAGTGAAGTTGATCACTTGGCTCCAGAGTAAAACTTTAGTATTTGGCTCAAGCTGAAGAAATGCAGAATTGACCTCTTGCATTTTTTCACAATTATATTTTTTTAATTAGGAAATTATCCACTTAGAGGAAGACAGGGATTTGGAAGTGCCCATTCAGCATTTCAGCAGGGTGTGATATACAGGGCAGGGTGATCTGACAGCAAAGCCCAGCCTCTCCGGCACCAGGGAGAGATGGCTCAGCACAGGCTGAAAGCTGCAGAACGCTGGGGTGATGAGCTAACGCCACATGATCCTCTACTGCAAGGCTTCAGTGGCCTTGAAAAAGACAACACAAATGTTTATAGCAAGATTTTCCTGGAAAGAAGTATAAAAACAAGATCTTGCCTAAGAGTCATATCCTCATCTGTTTCTGTTTTACCCTGTTTATTCTTACAGATGGCAAATTTCTTCACAGGACAGAAAAATGCATTTACCTTAGCAAGAACTCCGGGTGGAGGTGTTCTTCACCTCCTCTAAACTGACCCTGCTTGTCCCTTGTGGAGAGGCCAAATTTATCTCTGTCTTACATTGACCAAGCATGTGTCACTTTTTTATAGCCTTTACAGCATAAATGCTGAGTGATAAAAACAAGTTAATAAAAATTAATCATTCTCACGTGCAGGTTTTCCAGTTGTGTGCTTCGCTTTGGGATTTTATTACAAACATTTTCATGCAGATACAACATGTTTAAAAGATGCATCATCTAATCATAGTTGCAAATTAAGTACTGAATAGCAGAATTGT
Source organism: Scytalopus superciliaris (assembly GCA_013400415.1). NCBI lineage: Eukaryota > Metazoa > Chordata > Aves > Passeriformes > Rhinocryptidae > Scytalopus > Scytalopus superciliaris. Next base: position 1,899,005 of record VXBX01002725.1, read on the forward strand.
AAATTCAAATGTACCTGATAAACTAGTTGGGCTAATGAGCTTGCATATAAATCATATGAATCTGATTAAAAGCTTAAGAAGGCAGCACAGGCTTTGAATCTTTACTTCATTTTTTGAGCCCTTCCTGATTTGGGGGTGGGTATCTCAAATTCTAGTTTCTGCAGGGGATGTGAGTCCAACCTTTGATTAGCAACCACATGGTCCCTTTGGGTTTCTAAATTTGAGCCTGAATGGTGATGGTAAGAACAGGCAGAGTCCCTTTGCTGTTTCTCTCTTGGGACAACTTCCTTCTGCTGTTTCAGACTAACTTTCCCCAGAGTTATGTGTATGGTGCCTGGCCACTGTGTCCTCCATCTCATGGTGGCACTGACCCTATGGATAACCCCCCTAAAAGGAGACAACTCTCATGGTTTGCCTGCTCACAGGAGGCAGGATACCACCACCTCTGCTGGAGTATACATGGAGACCAAGTGTCATCCTCAAAACTCATCCAAGAGAGTCCTTGGAAACGGAGAGAGGTAGGAAAGAGGAGAGAACTCGCAAGTTACAGATTTCCCAGCCTCAACCTCAGCTCCAGACATAGCTTGTCGGAAAAAGCTTTTGCCACTGAATTACTACACCAGGAAGAATAGTTGGAGCGCAGCAGTTTATATCAAAGTAAGAGAAGAGCTGCTGCATGTAATGCAGTTGAATCATGGTACTCACTGGTGTTAGGCATTGTAATCACCAAAACGAGGCATGGGTTCAAAAAGCAGTGAGATAAATTCATGAGGCAAGGATAAATGGTGACTATTGTACTCCATGCTCTGGATGTTTTGACCCAAAAAGTCCCATAACGGCTGAATGCCAGAAACAGAGAGGATACACAAGGGAAGTTCACTCTGTATTTTCTTTGTTTCTTGTATTGGCTGTAAGCCACTGTTGGAGACAGGAGGCCAGATGGGGCCCTGGTCTCACCTAATTGTGGCCTTATAATATATTCTCCTGTAAAAGATCAGACTGGATTAGGATAAATTACATCCAAATCACACTGCATTACTCAGCACATTAAATTGTCCTTAATCACGTACTTTGATGGTCTAGATTCCTGCTTAAATTTACCTCCTGTGTGTATTTCTGGGCTTATTCTGTTGAAATAACTGCTGAATTGCAACTATACATAACCAGGCTCTAACAAAAAGCCAATAAGACTCTTTGATCAAGCTTTAAGAGGACTCATCATGGGGACATACTCTGCTGTGGCAAATGGTTTCCTCATCCTGTCTCTTTCAGAAATGTTTTGTGAGCCTTTGAAAGCAATTTAGCCCTGATTTATGTCAGCTAAGTGATTTCTGTTGCACATGTGAGTTAGAAGAAAAGGGCTCTCATCTCTCTTTGCTACACTGTTCAGGAAATCAGTTATAAATGCTGCAGTGCCTTCAGTGTCTCTGACTTCAATGCAGCGGAAACTAGCAATTTGATTGAATACTTCATCATTCCCACTCCTCCCATATGCTGCATCTCGTACTTAAAGAGGCAACTTATAGGAGATTTTTTTTTTTGTAAAGGGTACTGAGATTCCCCTATCCTAGGCTGTTTACCCAAGCTGTTTCCAGGAGATAATCAAGGAAACAAGCAGGCAGTTCTTTAATAGAGAGCATATGAAACATGTTGATGACTATCTAATAAAACTAAGCTTGCATTCAATAGGAGTGAGTCAACTCATCACACATTTAGAGGTGAGGAATGTAGAAAGGGTGACTGAGCAAGCTCATGCAGTAAGGCAGGGGTGCAACAACAACCCAAATGTTTTGATGGCCTGACCTGACCCACCAGTGGCATGCCACAAGCCCCAGGCATAGGTTAGAGCAGATCTTTTCACAACCAAGGAACAGATGCCAGCAGGACAGGAGCTATTGCAGAGTACCTATGGCTAGTGGTGGTAAGTGCTACAGCCACTGCTGCTTTGCTTATGGTGTTGCTGAGCAAAGAAACACTCCCATTTCTTCTCACTCTTCATCTTGGGGCAGAGGGACCTGAGAAAGGAGCAGTGACCCAAATGACAGTGCTCCCGGCTACCTTCTCCTGCTCTCCCCTCCTGCCCTTGCAAGAAAGCCTTTGGAACATGCAATTTCCCCTGATCCATGTACTTTCATGGGTCAGATCTCATCTGTGAGCACAATTCCCCATGATGAATCTGCAGGGGCTGCTGACACCAAGCCCTTGGAAGACCTACAGGACCAGGACCTTTGAGAGAGTCTGCCAGGAAAGCAAAGCAGAACAAAGTCCTGTCTGCCCTTCTGCTGACTGCCCAAGATGTGAGGGTTCCCACTCACAGCCTCCTCTGAACACTCTCCTTTGTCCTAAATAAGCCTCAAAACCACCCCACAGTGGGTGCTGGGCTTCCACATCACTCTCTGGGATTCCCTGCAGCCTCTCCCAGTGCCTAGTGCAAGTACTGGCAGCAGCCCACATGCTGGAGGCTTGCACAAGGAAATCCCAGGCTGTCACTGGCATTTTTGGCATTTTAAAGGCTCTAACTTGGCAAAGTAAGAAATGATTTACAGGCATTTCCAGACAAGGCCCTAGCCCTGCTAAACCTCTGAGCTCCCAGTACAAAGGAGAGTGTGCCAGATGCTTGGTACTGTACAATTTTGCATTTATTTTTTCTTTCTCGTGGTGTTCTTCTGGTGTCTAGCAGTTCTGTGTACTCAAACTGGCTTTTTAGCAATGTGATGTTTGGACCTCTCTGTCTTGCTGACCCTGCTACGTGTCCAAGGGCAGTAGGACCTGAAAGATTAATACCACAATGTGCACAGACAGCAGATGGCTATTGCATCTGTACTTACTTTGCACTGCTAAATACCCTATTGCCCTACCTAGTTTTACATCCCCCTTTAGTGGGAGATCTCTCCCCTGACTTTTTAAAATCATCTGTTGCACATATGGCCCTAGGAATGGTAAATACTTTTTCTAAGAGAGGCAAAAACTTACAATGCATGTGGGAAGACAAGCCCACAGTATGAACTCCGACTTCTTCATCTGGTGACTGTAGTCTTTCTTTTCCTTATTATACTTCCTTGAGTTACAACAGTGAGATTAAAACAGGGCTGCTTCCCAAATCTGCCTCAGCAGCATGTCCTCAGTTAACTGTCTTGCAACATCAAATATCTCTCCAGCATACTAAATCATAGAGCAGTTCTCTATAAGACACCCATTTTATATTACTTGGAATTGTTTTCTGCTTGTTTCTACAAAGCAGCACATGGAAAGGTCTTGCAAGTTGTTGGGTTCTTTAATTTACTAGTCAAAGAGACATAAATCACAGCATGTAAGATCTACTGCAAGTTCATGAACTCTAGGAAATTTTTCTAATCATTGCCCTTTGAACTGAGCTTTCTCAGACACTATAAAACTCCAAAACATAGCTAGTAAATGCATCGAGTAAATTTTGCTGGATTGGCAACTACTAAAAGCAGACTTGTCTTCCCTGATTACTTACCAGCATTAGGCAGTCTTAAAACATCCTCTGTGAATCTAAGACTAAAACATGAAAGAAAAATGAAGTCTTGAACTTGTCTTGCCCAATATAACTGTTGGGATTCATTAAATGATTCCAAATTGTCACTGACAGGCACCAATTAAGGCATAAAAAATGGAGACAACTTCCCAAAGGTAAAGCCTTTCAAACACTAGGGCTAGTTTTCAAGGTAATGACCAAAGCCCTTTCAAATATCCAATTCTGACAGCAGGTCCCACTCCTTCATTCCCTCTAAAAGGTTAAAGAGCTGAATTACGTGGCATGGAATCTAGAGATAGGTAGATACACCCTAAGATTTATAGACCCATACTCAAAATTCTCAAAACTTCTAGTACATTTTGCTTGATTAGTATTTGATCACACACTTAGAGATTATAATACTGAACTTAAAACTCACTTTGCAGAGACAGAAAATGTTTTTGCCATTACATGTACAGATCCATTCTAGCACTTCCTTTTGAGCCTTACTCAATTAAAAGGGCAAATAAAAAATAATCATGTTAATGCCAAATACATGATTGTATATTTGCTCCAAAACACCTCAAATCATGTCAACTGACTTTCTAAGGTGACCATCATTAAATATTATATAACTCTGGAAAATAGAAGAAAATATTTTTCATATGCATTTAAAATATATCACACACAACATGAAACAATGTCTGAATACACCAAAAATTTTCTAGTCCAGTTCAGATACAAATCTGGATGTTTTTCAGACCTGCTCATGCAGGAAACAGTCAATTTCTAATTGTTCTTTTTATGTAACTCCTGTCCAATTCTCTATTCAGACATTAACTTTTAATTCACCTCATACATCTCCAAAGGGTGTGTGTGGTATTTCCAATATCTTTTTCCATGTTCTACATTCATAAAAGTGAAGAGCCACAATGAATGAATTTAATTATTTCCATCCATTCGGATGGTTATAGGAGCAGACCTTTTAATTCAGCTAAAAGAGAAATTACTTGTCCCTTCAAAATGAATTCTGATTTGGGGGGTGTTTCTGGCTGCAACATAAAGGATGTCTATTTTTCAGAGCTAAAAGGCCATTGGCAACTTATTACTGCTTTAACTGTTGACGTTATCTGATATATAGATATCACATGTGGGTGAAGGGAAAATGCCATCAATTGTCAGGAATTACGCCCCCTCCTTTTAGGCTGTTGATCTCACTTGCTCAGTAGTTCACAAGCTTGGGATATCAGTGAGGTTCTGCAAATGTCAAGCCCTGCAATCAGCTTTTGTGCACTATTTTCTCCCTTTGTTACCTGAGATGCCAGAAGCTGGACAACAAGAAACCACACTCTCAGCAGGAGCACTGCCTTTCCTATCGGAGCATGCCACCCTGTGCCTGGCAGTGAGTTTTTCCCATGGAGCAGCATCTACCACGGGATGATAAGAGTATCCCTGAGGTCCTGGGGAGGTTTGTGTATCCTGAAGGCCACACTGCAGTGTCCAACTACATTGTTGTTAGCTTCCAGTACTGAGTCTGAATTCAGTGCTATTTTGAATAATCTCTCATTGCTGTAAAATGCTGTGAGATTCAAACCCAGGATCTAGGCACACCAGCCATGAGATGCAGCTGTAGGGATTATGAATCAGAGCATGAAATGGAGTCTCCTGCTGCCAATAACCTACTTATTAACAATTTCTTCCCCAGTCCCTCTGGGACTGAAGCTGATTCCTGGAACTGCCTGCTTTGCCTCTGCTTCCTCTCCAGCACCAACTACCCACTCCTCCCTTGCCTCGACCTGTTGTCTCCGCAGCAGCTGATTGCTTCCCTCCCCTCCCTACAACACACACCTCACTGTAATGCAAAATGGCTCTGACCACTACACAAACACTCTGGACCCTGCACAAAACCCAGCTCTCACCTAGCCAGCAATAGCATGTGCAGCACCAAAAACTCAGCTCTCTGCCTTACCCAGCCAGAATCAAAAGCCTGCAAGCTCTGCTGTGCATCCCATCCATTAGAAGCGCCTGGGGACCTCTGCAGAGAACTACCTTATGATTAGATAAAAGCTTTTCCTTCTAAATCACTGTCCAGAAGAAAACAAGGATCTGGAAGAGTGAACTCCATACACATTACAGATCGGGCACATCCTCTGTGCTGGTTATTTATGTGTTTTCATTTTAGGCTGGGAACAGACCCTGCTTTAAAGACCTCAGAGCATCCAGTTGTTAGTGCAACCATGGTCACGTTATCTCCATGGCTGAGTACCCAGGGCCTCAGGTGGATCTCTCTCCTCAAAAGCAGGGACAAGACACCACAGCATTTCACAGGAAAAAGGCTGAGCAAAGACCTCCTGGCCCAAAGTCTCAAAAGAAGAATGGAGGCTGGGGTTTAATTTCTCCATCTCTCAAAGATTCAGGCTCAGGTGGGCTGACCTTCATCTTATGCCACAGTGTGATTTAAAAATACACTGCTCCTCCTAAAAATGTGTCACAGCTCTTGGAAGCAAGAAAATCTGGTTGTGGGTGGGAGTAAATGCACAGTGTATCTGCACAGTATAGATATATATATATAATTTTGAGCAACAGTCTTTTAAATTCCACCTTACAGAAAGCAGAGTTTTTAGCACTTCAGGAGTCAAACACAGTGTTATTATCAGAGTCTTGAAGCAGAACTGTTTTAAGAGGTAGGGGTCACTTTCTATTCATTTTTATTTTAGGAAACATACTTTTTTGCAGCTCTGCTTTTTTAAAAAATAATTATTTCATGCTCAGTCACAGCTCTTTGCTGGTAATGTCACGCCCGATTTGGAAGATATGAGCACTGAATGATTTGGCACAGGGATATACTCAAAGGAAAAGAAACTGCTTACAATTTATTATATGCTTTGATAGCAGTGATTTAAAAATGCTAGTGTTTCATTCCAGCAAATGTTACAATAACAAGCACAAGACTAATGACCTGATGCCTTGTCAGAGATGTTCACAGGTCAGATAAAACCACCACATTATACCTGCAGGATCCTGCATTTCAAAGACAGCCCTGTTTGAGCTTCTCCTGGGCTTTCATCCCCGCAAGCCGTACGTCAGCACTATCCTCCCAAAAGCTGGCCTCACGCTGGGGCTTTTTCTGCCGACACACTTCCAAACCTCTGAACCACGTGCGGGCTGTGCCACCTCCCAGCCGTGGCCATCCGAACCGCCCGAGCCCCTTCCTGCGTGTGAGGAAGCGGCGCGCAAGAAAACGTTCAGCCCACATCAGGCTTGGCCAAACAGCTGGCAAAGAATAACCTTAGAAAAACTGATCCTTAAGCAACTGTAGGAGGATATTTGTCGATTTAAGAGAGACAGGGTGAGATCATCCACTGCCTGCTGTTGTCTTTTGGCTAAAAGCAGCCAACGGACAGCTGGATGGCTCCTGATCCTGCACTTAAATACAGTTGCAGAAATATTTGCATTTCATCATCATGTTGCATTTTTTTCTTCTCACAGGCCTTCCCCTGACTCCAAGCCTGTATCATATCCCTTCACACCTGCTGTGGTCTGTTCACATTTAATATTGAGCAGAGCATGTGAGAAGTAACAAATAATTTTCTCGTATTCCTTTGTTTAATAAGGGTTGCAAATGTTTCGGTTCCCCATATTAGCTACATATTCTGGGGAAATAAGGTGGATTGTCCATAGGTAGGATGTTCTGAGGATATGACTGCAGGAGCTCAGAGGCGTGTGTGGTAGGGAACTATACTCCCTGCAGCACAGATATGGGCTGGCAATGCAGCTCACACAGGCAGGATTTTAACAGCACCTGCACTTCTCAGTCACTTTATTTACTAGGGAAAAGGGTTAATTTCTCAGAGAATCCTGCAGCACTCAGACTCCCTCACACTCCCAGCTCTGCCACCCGTGAAGAGGCGGCACAAGGACCATGCAGGCAGCCCTGTGTGATGTGAAGGGAATTGCTGCAGTTACTTAAAATAACCTGACACAGAAATGAGGCTTTGCTGGGACTCTTCCACCTGTCTGTGGATGGGCATGGTTGAAATTCCCCCTTCTCCTTGGGTGCTGCAGAGCAGCACTTGCTCCAGTGCTTTGGGTGAATTACAACCATAGTTTGGGCTTAGGCAAATTGAGTTTCACCCTTTACATCTGACAATTCTCCCTCCAAAAGACAGAAAGACATATATACTGGGTGCATTCACATATCAGTATTACACTGTGATTTGTTGGATACCAGCACATGTGGTCCTTCCAACACTCACATGCTTGCAAGAACAACTTTTGATATTCATAGAATCATTTAGGTTGGAAAAGACCTTTGAGATCGTCAATGTCCTTAAGCACCACATCTACACATCTTTTAAATACCTCCAGGGATGGTGACTCTAGCACTTCCCTGGGCAGTTTGTTCCAATGCTCCATAAGCCTTCTGGTGAAGAATTTTTTCCTGATATCCAATCTGAACCTTCCCTGGCCTTTTCCTCTTGTCCTGTTGCTTGTTATCTGGGAGAAGAGATCAAACCCCATCTCCCTACAAACTCCTTTCAGGCAGTTGTAGAGAGCAATAAGGCCCCCATTGAGCCTTCTTTTCTCCAGGCTAAACACTCCCAGCTTCTTCAGGCACTCCTCATCAGACTTGTGCTCCAGACCCTTTACCAGCTCCCTTGCCCTTCTCTGGACTTGCTCTCCAGGATCTCAATGTCCTTATAGTAAGAAGCCCAAAACTGGATATAGTACTCAAGGTGCAGCCTTACCAGTGCTGAGTACAGGGGGATAATCACTGCCCTGATCCTCCTGGCCACACTAATGCTGATACAAGCTTTATAAAGCATTTTACAACCAGCTCCCAATCCAGATGGATTTTCTGATCTATGAGCATGGAGCTCATAGAGCTATTGAGCAATTTAACAGAGTTTGCCTTACAATATGTGACTTGGAGAAGACCACAGACTAATGAGATTAAATGGAGGTATTATAAGTTTAGTCACAAAGTTTACTGAGAAACTTTTATTGCTGCATGTTTTCCGTCCTTTCTTTACTGGACCCACGTCTGGACTCTCTCCCTGGACCCACTTTGCAGTCACATCAAGTCTGTCAAGAAACAAACACTCAGAGACACAGTGATGCTTATCTTCCCTTCTTTCTGCAAGATGCTGAAGAGCAGCTGATGCCTTGACAAAGGCAGGCTGCTTAGTGCTGACTTTACACTAAAAAGCAACTTTCCCCTTCACCATATTACTCAGTACATTTGTGTTAAGGTGTTATGGTCCATCTGTTCCTTCTGGCTCATTTCCTGTTTTCTGGTCAATATTTGAGAACAATTTGAATTATTTGCAAAACGAAGGACAGGGAGTCAGGGAAAAGCTGTACAACTCTCAATATAGGACTGCAACCCTATGTTAACTACAAATGGCCCAAGAGGGCAAGGCACATGAGGAAAGGCATGCAGAAAATGGAGACCTGAGGCACAAGGCAGGGTCCAAGGTCCCTGAGGAGCAGGGGCTCATGATATGCTGCTGCCTGATGAGGGTGGGGTATGATCGCTATTTCTGCCCAAGCACTACAGCTGTGTCTGCCACCACGTTTTGGGTTATTTGAAAACTGGTGACAAAGATGTATCCCCTCTCCTGGCAGGACATTAAATTTTCCCTGCTGTGATACATGGGCTTTTTAACTATGCGTGGCTGACTCCTGCTAGGACTGGCTTGCTTGGAACAATAGGTGGTAAATGTGCTTTATCCCTGGCCCCAGCCATAGTCCCTGGGTCCCTGCCTTGTGTCCAGGGCACTGACCTTTGCTCTCTGCCCACTGAGTCCCAAAGCAGTTCATATGGTGCCGGTTTTTGCTCAATTTCAGACTCCTTGCTTTGCTACACTGCTCCACACCTCTCTGGTTAATTTGTTAATTGTTAATCACTTTGCATTAGCCAACTCAGAGCTGAGTGAGGAGCAGTGCTGACTCCAGTGAGCCCTCTTAGCCTGGCTATCCTTGTTTTTCAGGTCAGATAACCCTTTTCAGGCATGTTATGGCTCACAGCAGAGTTCTGGCAGCACCCAGCCATCATGGGACAGGGGCTCAGACACATAATCATCTCTTGCATCTTTTCCCCTCTCTAACTGGAGTCAGCCACAACATGGATGGGCCCAAGCCAGCCCCATGGGGACACCAAGCTTGGGTTGAAGCCTAGACACCAAGGCTCTGCTTTATCTCTGCCTCAGAACAGAGCACAGCAGAAAAACAACTCTTGAGACACTGCAGTGACCCATTAAAATTAATGGGGTTAAATCATCCTTGTGTAAGTGACCAACTTCAAAGGATTTACACAAGGGATGAATCTGGAGCCATTATTTTTCTTCTTTGTGACTTTCAGAAAAATGATCTACTTTCCAGACTGCTACACTCAGCCAGTCTTTCTAGCTAAACTAACTACCCTCTCACTGGTCTGTTATTCCATGCTCATCTACTGTCCAAGCAATTCCAAGAACTCTTCACCTGCCTTGGTTTTCTCCATGCAAAACAGTCCTTGGATACTGCCAACTGGCCTAATTAATTCCCCCTTTCAAGGACAATTAAAAAAAGACAGAAAACCCAACCCTCAAAACAAAATTTCATTAGAGAAACCAGGAGGGTTATGTACCCACAAGGCACATTTCCTCTCTATGCTTGGTTGGAACAGCAGGTAAAGGAGCAACACTTGTACCTCCCTTAAAAGTACAATATACAAACCTGCCTGATGTATGTTACATATACTTTTCTGTAATTGGAAGCACTTGTTTTAGCTAAGGAAGTTCAGGAGACTAAGGAGAAATCTCACATGTAAAAGATACAACTCCCAGCTACTCTGCCATCTGGAAGCCAGTCTTGCTCCTGAGGAGGCTCGTTCAATAACAGCGCCAGTGCAGATGGCCTTCAACTCTTTCAGCAGAGAGATCAGTAACCTTAAAAAGCATCAATCAAAACTGTTAAAATTGGCAGATGATTTGATGGGAAGAAACTGCCTTTTGGAGACTGCTTTTTGTCTGCCAAACTCACCCAGACATAGAACCACATATGGATTTCTAACCTATCCAGGTTTCAGTGGTGATTACGGCAGTGGTTGTGGTATGAACCATGCTAGACATATTATTTTAGGAGAGCTGATGCATTAGAGGCAGACAATGAAAAGCTCAGAGCGTATTTGTTCTGTGACTTAACCCACCTCCATAGTTCCCAGGTATTCAGTTCTGCGGGTTTTGGCACAGAAAAAACAGAGTTGAAATTCAGCTCCTGAACTGGTTTCAAACTTTGCTGAAAGTCCGGAGGTGTTTGGATCTGGGATTTTGACTAGTAGCTCCCAAAAGAGGCTGCTAATTTTTCAGGGTGAGGCAGCAGAGGATGGAAGGAACTAGTGTTATTTCACTTTGCTTTAAACGCACTGCAGCCATCTGTGCAGCCACTGAACCACGGGGCCTTGAAGGAACTACAAAACAGTCTGACTGCAAAGTAAGTCGCTAAGAAGCAGTCACAGCCTGCTGGTACTCCTCAAACCCCTGGAAGAAATGCTGCCTGACAGCTGCTTTCTATCCCCCATGCTTTGGCCCCATCATGTCCCTTGCTAGCGTCTTTTACAGCCCTGGTTAGACATATACCAACGATGGATCAAGATGAGTAACGGACTAAAAACAAAAATACGGGGCGATCAGGAGCTCCACAAGGCTGCTTGTAAATCTACTAAAAGTGGCATGTTTCCATAATAAACAACCCGTTATCGCCCCGCTCCGTTCCCACCGAGCAGCGTGCCCAGGGAAAGGGGAGCGGGGCGGCCGTGCGGGTGCGGAGGAGCCGCGCTCCATCTGCCGGCTGCGCCCTGCACCCGCCGGGATGCTCCTCGCTCCCACCGAGCCCAGGCACCATTCATTGCTAGGATTCACTGTGACAACGTCTGTGCAGGCACCGACCGTGAAGCGAGACCCGCTCTGCCAGGATTTACGCAGATAAAGAATAAAAGCGACAGCGCCTCTGTGAAAGATGCTGGGCTGTGCAGGAACACGCTCGAGCTGAGACCAAGAAGTCGCTGCTGTCACCTCCGTGAAACACAACCCACCACTGCGCACCCAGCATGTACAAAGGCACGTCGGGTTCAGTGAGGGGGAAGCACCCTGGGAACCAAAACGGGTGACCTCTACCAGGAGCTGGCTTGAGAGCTAAAACACAAACTGAGCCATGAACAGGGAGACCAAGCAGCTCCCTTAAAACAAATCTGCAGCAAAGAGAGAATCTGAATTCAGGATTTCTCAATCCTTTCCGCCCATTCATCCCATGAATCCTGTCACAGCCCACTCCAACTGTGCAGGCACTGCCCATCCAACAGCAGGCACAGGGCACCTCAAACCTCCATCAAACAGTCTGTTTCCTACTAATTACATCTTGAAGGCAAATGAGCTTTAAAAGCCTAATTCTGGACTTATTTTTTCTGTGTCAATTTTGATTTAATGGGGGCAAAACAACTCACATCATAGATTTTGAGGTATCAGGCAATTTAATTTCTTTCTTCTCTGCTAATCTCTGAGCAGTCATAACCCCTTTGATGTCCTGTCCATGATTTAAAAGGATGTGGCAATCATGACAGTTTAGAAATGTGCATACAATTATGAATCCTAATACAATTAACACTGAAAGACTCATACTTGGATCACAAACCCAACTCTCTTCCAACTCACGCCCTCCTCAGAAGCTTCCAAGTAAATGGGTCAGATAGTAATACAAAACTCCAGATAAAGAAAACTAATGCTTATATGGAAGAAAAGACCAACAAAATTCTCCAAAAAGCCCTGACTAGGTACTGTCAGAGAGACTAAAGACAGGAGCAGCTCCCTAGCTATTTAGATGTCAGGGTCAAATTTCATGTAGGGTAACTCGAGGTGGAGTTTACCCTGGGGATGTGAAGGATTTAGATCAGCGGTGAACTATAAGTGAGTTTTACCCCTGTGCTGAGTGCAAGTTCAGGATCAGTGCCTGTACCCCCTGCAGGGCACGTGCACACACACACACACACACACACACACACACAGAAAATGATGAAAAATGCATGATCAATTTCATTGCAAAGCTCCCACAAGGATCAAAGCTGCTGCTCCCAGCAACACTCACTGGCCCCAGCCAGCTTCACATGCTGCCTTTTTTGAGTTTTCTAAGATGGGAAAATACATCAAAAGCCTTGAAAGGGGACAAGAATATCTCAGAGGAACACTACCTTAAGCAGAAAGGCAGAATGGTGAAGGAAGAGGAGATTGTCAGCCCTCTGCAAATACCATGGGCACAACAGACAATTTCACAGAAAAGAACTAAAACCTCACTTGACCAAATCCAGAAACAATCAGCACAAGCACATCCCATTTAAAGTTGGCCTTGCAACAAGGGGAGCCCCTGCCATAGCCAGGAATGCTCGGCACTTGTAAGGACAAACCAGTTAATATAAATTTCATGGATTCAAGTTAGTAGATTGAGACTGGTGCCTCTTTTCAGAAGCCTTGAGGAAATCTTTCTCAGGCCCAGGGGACCACAGGCAGCTGGCTCAAATCAGTGCTTGGTCAGCATCTCCACTGGTAGGGGCTGTTCCCAGCTTTTCCTCCCTTCCTAGAACATTGACCCACCTGTGTAGAGAAAGGAAGCACTTTGCCCAGGTGCAACCCCAGCTCCTCTCCTGTGAGCAAACATCCTGTGGCCAAGGTAGCTGCTGCCCACAAAGGCTTAGTTGGGAATTGCTCCTGGTGCTGCTGAAGGTGGGAGACGCTGTGAGAGGGGTAGAGACCCCAACTCTCCCAACAACAGCTGGACATGGCTCCAAAACTTAGAGTGCTGTTGCTCAAGTTTTCCAGTTTATAATTGCAAATGTATTTTCCTCTTAAGACCATTTTACCAACAGTTCATAACTCTGTGGCTTGCAAATTGCCCAGCTCTGGGTCAGATGGTTGCTTGCAATTGTAAAACATCAGAAGTTGCTTGATTAAATCGGGTTAGTGAGGTCCCAGGTCCCTTTTCCCCTTCCCCCAGGAGCAGTCACTCTTTCCTTTACTCAGTTGCTTAAATCTGTATTTTGCATAGCTCCTGCCCTTGAACCTAGTCCTCCATTTCACCCACAAATGCAGAGCAATTTTCCTTCAGAGCAGCATTTGGAGGACTTTGATTGGAAATTTGTCCTTGTGCCATAATTTTTCAAAGGCTTTGTGTTCCAACCTGCTCCCTGCTCCAGGTTAAAGGAAGCAACAAGAATAGCTGTTCATTTTACTGCAAGGCAGGAGAAGTGGCTGGCTGGGAATAACTCACCCTGGCTAAGAGGTGATCAGCTGCTGGCTGACGAATTCCCGTAAGGATACCACTGTGTTGGAGAAGGATGGAGGGATGGATGGGAAACATACAGGACAAGCAGAAGCAGTCCCTGCCACCTAGGGAAGAGCTGTGCCTGGGAAGCTGTGGAGGGAAAGACCTTCTCTGAGCTTTGCTAAGGAGCACCAGTGTGATGAGGCAGCAGTCCAAGAGAGCCTCAGCAGATGTGGGGTGGGGTTTAATCCTTCCTGGATCAAGCAAGTAAGCCAAAACCTGGATTAATATACAGTATGTCAGGCTGCACATGCAATGCACTGGCAATACTATTTGGATGACAGAAAACACACAGATTAGGTGCTGACAACTCCCCTAACAGGATCATGCACGAAATCTGGCCATAAGAAGAGCTGTCACTGACTTTCACAGCCAAAAATGTGAGCAAGCCAGTGACACCTTCAGCACTGAAACCCTGCCGAGTGCCCTGGCACAGCCAAAGCTGGGGATGAGAAAGGTTTCCCTTTCCAAGTTGGCTCTTTAGCTTACTGGAGCAGGAGCAAGGAGAGCCTGGTGATCTGCACAGCTTCCCAGGCATGCAGAGATGATTCAGTCCAGTACTGAGTATTAAGGAGACAATTAGATAATCTTCAATCTCTTCCATATGCTAACAAATGTCTGATCCAGGTGTGGTTCTGGAGTCACTAGTATTATTGTCCAAGACTGCAAGTCTGCTTCTTTCCCCTGTCAAGTCTTAGATATAATGTTTTTAAATACAAAAAAATTACTATCATACGACCAATGGAAAAAAGATAGGGCTGTAACACCTAATAAGAAGCCAGGTGGAAAAGCTATTTCATGTCTGTTCATAGCAATATGTCACAGTTTTCCCACTGTTGTCTAGAGAAATTCCTGGTCTGTGAGACACAAGAGCCAAGAAAAAGTCAGCTTCACCTGGCAAGCATGGCAAGGGGGTGAGGCAGGGCACACCCCCTGAGAGAGCAGAACACACACCCCACGGTGTCCAACATCCACACAAACCAAAGGCTCTTTTTTTCCAGCTCAGCTCGTGGTCTTTGCTGCACAGTAAATGCATGTAAAGCATCATCTCCCCACAACGTGGCAGTAGCTGCCTGTAGAACCCATAACTCAGGGCCTTCCCATGCCCAACCTTTGTCATCAAGTGGAGCTATTTATACCAGATGCTACAAACTGTGCAACAAATATGGCTTTGCAAGAGGGTTGGAGAGTTCTGAAAAACACCCCAAGTGCAAACCTTTAAAAATTGAACTCGTCACCAGACACAGGGTTGGTGAACTATAGTAGTAGGACTGTACATATCTACATGTATATACATATGCATACAAGAGCAAAATATTATTCCCTGCATCAAGTAACTTTTGACACGTAACAGACTTTTGGCTAAGTTTTGTGTGAAAACCAACCAGAAATCCCTGCCCTCTGGGGCAATGTTGAACACAGAGCATTTTGTGGACAGGGGATGGACGTGCCTGGTAATGTCCCTGGCTGCCCTCCAGCACGATGGAGTGTGCTGAGGAAGTCCCTCTCCTGGCTTTCTGGGAAGGGAAGGACACTGGACAGGTGGGACCCTGTACCAGCTATTGCTGCTGAGGGGTGTCAGAATGAAGTGGCCCCTCCCAGGGGAGGCTTTTTGTGAAACAGATGCCAGCAATGGGAGGGAGATGCTAGACACCAACTCAATTTCATGACAGTCTCAATGTGGTCTGCAAGAAAGAAGGACAGGACACACTGAAAGAGCTTGTGTAAGGTTGGGAAGGGAAGCTGTTCCCTCCCTATTGGTGAGTCCTCCTGCTGACATAAAGGGCCCAATTCATCCCCTGGCACAAGGTCTCCGTGAACACCGACAGCTTTCACTGACTTGATTATTATGCTGCTCTCCTCACAAGTCCTCCCTGCAGCAGCACTCATGAGATCAGTCCTCTCCCAACGCTGGGGAACACCTTATGCCACCCACAATCACGCTGACAAGCTGTGCCCACTTGTGGCCCTTCACTGGAACTCCTGGGAGACCAAATGAGTCATGTCAGCAATGACAACAGTAACTGATGGAGTGAGGGGACAGTAAAAAAAGGCAATAGAAGAGACAAGGTGTTTATCAAGGGGGGATTCAACAGCAGCAGTCGAGTCACATTAGCTATCACAGCATTCTTCAAGCAGTATTAGTTCAATAAATATTGCAGACCTTGGACTCAAGAGCCATCTTCAGCTGGCAAGGATCAGAGGAAAGAATCTATGGACAATCCACTGCTCCTTAGGCTTGGGGAGCAGTGACACACAGGCAGCATCACCACTCCCTTGCCCAGGTGTCACCACTCTCACACTGAGGTTGCTCCTACATGCTCTACCTGCAGCACTCTGCTCCACTTTTAGAGCCAAGGAGGCTTTTGGGAGTCCATGCCTAGACTAGTGACACAGGACCAATGAAGGGACTTCTCTACCTTCAGCAGGGACTTCCAGCCCAGCACAATTCTTGTCTCAGCTCCCGTGTAATGTGCCTCTCAGGTGGTGGGGCAAAAGAACACATGCTTACTCTCCAATCTCCTTACACCTCACGGTGGAGACATGAACAAGGACTGAAATGACTGAGGCAAAATCTAATAGAGTCAGCCCTACATGTCGGCCTCATGTTGGTTTTCTAAAGGAGAGCAGGGTCCTGCCCAAAAAGCTGCCATGAGCTGAAATGCGGCCAGTGTGCAGCAGACCAAGCCCAGGCAGGAGGTAAAGCTGCTCACCATAGGGCACACAGCCCGACAGGTTCCCTGGCAGGCAAGGATCAGCTTTCCCAACACAATACCTGCAGCAGTGGGAGCCACTCCACAGGCAGCCACATCCCCAGGCAGCCTGGTGCTAACTTGCCTCTCCGTCCCATGTGGCTTGGATGGCATTTCCCTCAGCAGTGCCAAGCCGTGAGCCCTCGTCTTTCTGAGACGTGCGAGTATCTGCAGGCAAGGCTGGCAGGGCTGTGTGCTGGAGTTAGGGAGGCTCCTGTGCTGTGGGTGAACTGCAGGGCGAGTGGGGCGGGCTCAGCAAAGTGGGATGGGCTCCTCTCCAGCTGCCCCCAACAGGGCTGTTCTGTTGCGATAAGAACCGTCCCTCAGCTCAGCTCCACTGCAGGAAGTTTGTTCCTGTCACCCCATTTCCCACCTCCCTTCCCTCTCCCTGCAGGTTGAGAAGGTCGCAGTTCTGGGATGTGCAGAGGAAGAAGGGGCAAAGGAGCAGGCTGCCTCTGCCACTTTCTTCCTAGCCAGCCCCCAGCGCCCGTGGTGGGAACCCCCAGAAATGTGCTTACAGGCACAAAAGTCTAAGAGCTGCTCCTGGGCTTTGGTTTAACTTCTGAGCACAGGCCCACAGCAAGCTGTTTGTGGACAAACAAATCATCCTCACTATAAATTACTTATTTCCTTTCCCCATCCTTCTGCCAGAGAGTTTGTCCCCAGCACTGTGGCAGGGCAGCACAAACAACAGATTCAACATCTAGCGACAGAGGGGAAGAGGTGGGAGCCCCGGAGCCATCCATCCTTGACACAGGACTCTGCTGGCACAAAAAGTTTCTCTCCACTTTGAGAGCTCCTCTCCAAGCCCATCCCCCCTGCAAAGTGGATCCTCTGCATCCCCTGGTGCTCCTTCCTGTCCTTTCCACGCAGAGAGCAGCAAATTAACATTTCCATTCCTCCTCGTGTGGGCAGCCAGGGGAGAAACCCCAGTGAGAAGGAAGAAGTGGGCAGAAACAAGTGGCTGACGATGAACCTCTTCAAATGATATTAAAAGAATACATGGCTTTAAGCAGCCCAAGAGCAACTGGAAATGGCTTAAGGGAAGGCACTCCAGGCTTGCATTCAGCCCCCCTGCCCTCATGCCTGCCTTCATGCAGGACTGATGAGAACCCAAGTGGCTGAAGCAGCAGCATGTCACTCCCAGCCTCAGGTTTCAGCATCACACACTGAGGATGTTTGATGAAGGGGCAGAGAAAGGGAAGCCAGTGGATTATTTCAGTAAAAAGTCCTCTCTGTCCCATTTCTCCTCTACCTATTTCCCCACTCTCAGACACACTCGAGACTTAAGTACAGTGCCATCCTGGCAGCACTGATCAGCACTGATGGATATTGCAGGCAAAAGGAAACTGCAAACAACCACATGACAACAGTGGCACTTTCTACACATTCAGCACTTTCTCTGTAACCTCCAAGTGAGGGAGCCAAACACACAGGTGGGCTCCCAGTGAAGCCTCCCAGTAAAGCCAGTAAAGCTTTTTCAGGAAGGTTGGATGAATGTACCTTATTCTCTTAATTTTACAAGTAGGCAAATCCCAAATATTTAAAATACTGAATTTGTTCAAGGTGCCCCCAGTTCTCTCTGCTGTCATTTATTGTCCAATAAATGGGTTTCCCTAAAACACATTTTCACATATCAGCTCTAGTGGCAAAAATCTGGTGCTGAGATTTCATGTCCTGAGCCCACCTCAGATTTAGATAATATTCACCTTAGTTTCTCTGCTCATGATCACCCCTTTTTTTATCCCTACAGAAACGACAGGATCAACCACAGGTTTGGGGGAGCAGCAGCATACAGAGGTGGAAGTAGCACTGTAACTTTTAATGGGAACAGCCTGGTGAGGAGTCCCTGGATTGAATGAGGGGAGGTAGAATGTTTCTGAGCTGTCAAGTCAGCACTTTGCAATGTCTCTGGTTTTGTGAGTTCTGCACAGGCAGGTTCAAACCCTTCCTGCATGTCAAAGCAGGAGCAGCAGCAGCAGCACCAAGTGCAGCAGTGGGAAGCAGGATGCGCAGCATGGTGCAAAGGTGAGTAATACACTGCCCCACCTCGTACCTCCAAAAAAAACCCCAAAGGACTGATGTACCCCCAAGTAACTCAGCTGACATCAACAGCATTACCGCACATGGTGTCTGCCCTGTAATGTTACACAACCCCTAAGAGGCTGCTCACTGTGCCAAACAACATGTGGCTGCCCTTGCAGCAAGAATAAAAGGTTTGTGGTGGGGTTTTCCCCAAGTGCTGGACTTTACTGGTGCTGTGGAGAGGTGGTTCCCAGCCCCTCCCTCACTGAAGCCTAAGGAAAGTGCTTGCAACACAGGAAAAGGTGCATGCTGGGTTTGGCACAACATTTGCATGCCAGAATTATTACTTTCTTATTATTTCCTATTATTAGCTCCCCAATTCAGTCAGCCAGGACTAAGTGAAGCTGTTGGTATAACAAAAACTGTAGCCCATCACAACCAGAGTGTTAATGCTACCCATTATTTGCATTTACCCTTCCCATATTGCTGTTTGACCCAAGATATGTTAACAGCCTCAAGGTCGAAGAGAGGAGAATGCAGCAGAAGAGATTGCTTCTGTAAATGACCTTGTACCAAATGTATTCATGTTCTAGAGGTCATAAGAAAAAATTCTATCCATAGAAATGGTTCAAAAGGTTCTGTGAGGCTCAAAAGATGCTCTCTTTCCTTGCCCTACTTCTTTTAGGTGTCACAACACTGTGATATCACTCAGTGTCCCTATGCTCCTGAGGATCAGGCTCTAAAACATTAACACTTTCACACCCAAATGGGCTGCAATTATGTACTGTCACTCCTCCATCCAAATGTGGCATCCAACAAAAGCAATTCTCTAAATTAAGTTGCAGTAGTTACCTGAAGTTTTGTTCCTATCTCAACACAGCTAGCAGTAACCCACATTTTAATCCTCAGCCTTTAGCAACAGAGAATGAAGAGAAAACCACCCATTTTTACAGCCAAGACCACTCTAACTCCAGCTGCAAACACACATTTTCTCTGCTTCTTTAAGTAATTTTTCCACTAGTACCACGTTAGAACTGACACAGAGAAGATATCTGAATTTCAGTCTTGATAAGAAACAAACAAAGAAATAAAAAGCAATCAGAATGGGTTTTGCAGTGTCAAATTCAGCTCTCCAGAGGCAAAGAACTGACTGATTCCCAGTGCTTCTGGCCTTGTCTCCACTCTTCCCAGTCCCATCTCCATCTACCTCCTCCATCCCTCTCCTGTGCCTCTGTGAAGCCTCCACTATTTCAGCATGTCGTCCAGCAGGGAGCAATTACTGATGGTATATGTTACATCAGGCTTAATGGCCAACCCTAATGGGGTCTTGTATGTCTGCTGCAGAAACAGCAGCCTGTTTCTACCCCAAACTTGCAAACTGAATAGCCATACAGGACAGAGTCAAGGGAGCAGAAGCCCAAGCTGAAGAAGGACAGTGTTGGCAGCAAGCTCAACTGCGATCCCATATCTTCCTGAGGTCAGTGGGGTCAGTGGTGGAAGTGAAGTGACAGTGCTAAAAGGATTCCCTGGAAGCAGGAGGTGAACTGGCCCAGTGAAGGGAAGGCCATAGCTGAACCTGCAGGCTGTTCTCTGAAGGTCCTGAGGTGCTGGCCTGGCTGCTGTTACAGCTGTTAGGGCTGGCCAGAGTCTGGCTGTTTTTTCTCTGCAGTTTCTTTCCTTGATCCAGTTGGGACGGAAGAGAGTAAGGATGTGAAGCAGCAGAACCATGGCATTCTCCCAACATCATGCACACTCCCTGCATGCTTCCAGGACTATGACACGACAGGGAGAGGTGGCCTGGGCCAGGTACCACTTTCACTTGTCCCTCAAACACAAGTCCTTCTGCTGTTCCCATCAGCTGGAGCCTGGCTGGCTCAGTCTGGCTTGTTCATGTTTAATCTCCAGGATCAAAGAGAAGCTGTAGGCTCAGAGGGGCAGAGAATATCCTCTTTGCCATCTGTCTGAAGGAGCAATGAAGCCTTGACTCTTAGACAGAGTCTGTAGGTATTTTCTCACAGTGGCATGGGTGATTTTTTTGCCCCACTATGCATCCACTGATTCCTTAAAGTCTTGTCCTGAGTCCCACTGGCATCAGAGCAGACCTTGCCACAGCAGCCGCACAGAGGAAATGCAGCAAATACACACAAAGTCTAGTCCTTTTTATTACTGTTTCAGAAAGAAGAGATTTGCTGCAAGAATCCTGGAGTTAATCCAAGAAATTGCAACTCTTTGCTTCTTATTTCCACCTCTGTAACCTCAGATCAAGTGGCATTTAAAAGCCAACAGAAAAGGGATGAAGATCCCTGTAACCCTGCAAAGCTCAACCAAGAAACTCATCCCCAAATGCTGGCAATGGCTGCCCCAGCTCTAATGATCCCCTTGGAGGCTCTTCTGCATCTCAGCTAAGCACAGTAATACTGCGTTACATTTATTCAGACCATATGTAATACGCACAAGAGCCCATAAAAGCTTAAACAGCACAATAAACATTTGGAAAAGCACAGTGACCGGATTTATGGGTTTGGATACCTGCCAGCATGACCCACCAGAATCAGATCCTTAAGTTTT
This sequence comes from Scytalopus superciliaris, assembly GCA_013400415.1. NCBI lineage: Eukaryota > Metazoa > Chordata > Aves > Passeriformes > Rhinocryptidae > Scytalopus > Scytalopus superciliaris. The sequence continues at coordinate 1,920,182 of VXBX01002725.1, forward strand.
TGTGCAAGCCCAAAACACACACACAACACAAACACAAGTGTGCTGTTATCCTTGGAGAAAAAGATAAACAGCCCCCAAAGCCCACTCCCAACACTGAAACATGATGTCCTTCCACTGTGTCTGACTGGACTTACTTTAAATCAAAGCCATAAAGAAGGTCTTGGTGAGGAGAAAGAGATGCAGCATGACAAAACTTCACCCCAGAGCACACAGTAAAACTGACAAAGAGGGAAAGACTAAAAGATTTAGACACTTAATTTCCATTGAAGGGACGATGAGTCCTGCTGTAGAAAGAGAGCTGTGCTTTGCCAAATTCCAGGATACTTTTGTGCAATTTCCCTCACAGGGATGATGTGATATCTCCTGTGCCACCTACCAGTTTGGAGGAGGGGGTGATGGCTCAGCAGAAGAGAAGAGGTGTGAAATGATGACAGATCAGGGGGTACAAAACATTTTGTCTCAGGGAGCTGCAAAAAACCTTGAGCTTTGAGTACAGATGACTTTGGAATAGTGGAAGAGCAAGACACCAATGGGATGTAAAAGTTTCTCTATTTCTCAAGGTTAAAAACAGTTACAAGAATTCCAGTTTCTTGGGCATTTTGTGACACTGGGTTTTTTTACCTCCTCTACATTTAATAACATTTATGGCTAAACACAGTATTTTGAATACCTACAGCCCCTTCCAGTTCACAAAGATACTGCACAAGCAGGATTTAGTACAGCCGTGAGCATACAGTGCTCAACACAGAAGCCAGGAGTCTTGGCTCCACATTTGATACCCTTGTCCAGGGCAGAACTCCATCTCCAGACTTAAAGCAAAAGGAAAGAGATAAAAGAACAGCACCAGATACTGCTTTTGAGAAACCTGCTTCATTTGTTATGATAAAGGGGAGCTCTACGGATTAGCTGGCAATACATGGAAGGAGTTGCCCACCTCCCACACATAATTTCCCACAAAATGTTTTTACAAGTTTAAGATGAGCTGCTACATAAAGTTATACAAAAGAAAGACTAAAACTTGATGACAGATTTACTTACATAAGGCTCAGGATGTGATGATGTCCTTGCTGTTAAAGGACCAGCTCAGAAGCACTGCTCTGCTTTGCGCATTAAACTGCAGAAAAAGGCTGTTTGTGTTTATCTGCTGCTCTGGGAGGTGGGTTGTGCACTGAGAACAAAAGCCACATGCAAAGGCGCATTCTCTCACCCACTGGCACGCTCAGGGACAGCTTTGTGTAGGACAAGGTCTATCTTCAGCACCAGCAGCCACAGAGGAGGACAGAGCAGGGGGCTCTGGACGATGTCAGCTGCTGGGAAGACCACACATTTGATGATGACAGAATTAGTGATGAGGCACAGAGTAGTAAAGGGGCCTGTGGAGGGAAAAGATGTGCTGAAGCAAGGGCCAGGATGGCACGGGTAAATGGAGTACGTGCCAAATGAGCATCTTAGTAGCTCCTGAGAGGGAGGTCAGGCAGATAAAGGTGCAAGGTGGATGTGCTCATGTTAGCTCGAAGGTCAACAGGCACAAGAGGTAGGGATGGGAAACACAGGACAAGACAGGCACAGAGAGAACAAAGCCAGGGGGAAGGGCAATGCACCTTTTGACACTTCCATCCACTAGGGAAGGAAAGGTCCAAAGTACATGGCTGCCTGAGTGTTTGAACAGCCCCAGCCAAACAGCCCAGTGGGACAGGGGGTATCTCCAGCACCAGTTACCATCAGCAAAGGCTGCAGTAAGGGACAAGAGGACAAACAGTGGAGCAGGCAGCTGAAGCATAGCACAGGACTGTCTCTAAACAAGACCTTGTGAATGGAATTGTCTAGCCAAGTGTCACAGGGAGCAGTGCCTGCACCCTGTGTGGACTGATGAGCTGAAACAGTGTAAGCTCCTGAGCAATTTATCTTCCACAGCAGACAGTGCTCCCAGTGCTTACAGAGATTTGGTTGACGAAGATGAGGGAGACCCAGGAAACCATCAGTCCTCCTCCCTTCCTCCACACTGACACTGATCCTTTCCAGAACTGCCATAGGGCAGAGTCATGCACAAAAGCAAATGCTTCATCCACATCACAGCTACAGCCCACCCTGCTCTTTGTGCTGTCCTGGTGTATGAAGAAGCATGAGCTGGTCTTTGTGTCTCTTCTGTGCAGGTATCTGTGGTTCATCTCAGGAGAGTGACTTTAAGTCAGGTAATTCACCACAGTCTGGGGTAGGAAGACAACAGGGTGAGGTCAGTCTTGAGCTAAAGATCCCCCTTCATGTGCTTATAAGCAAGGGATGAGTCTGTATTCAGTTGGAGGACTGAGGGGTCAGTGGTTGAAGCAAAGAATTTAAGGGTGTATTGAAGACCAGTTCCCCTGTAACCTAGGGCAAACTAGTTCAATGTTTTCCTCAAATATAGAATTTTCTAAAAATTGACATGGAAGTTGATCCACTCCTGCAGATCCTGGAAATTAAACTGTTGGTGTGCTAGCAGTGTTTGCAAAGGCAAACAGAAAGTATGCTGAGAGTCATAACATGAAGCTAAAATCCAGACCTTCTGGCTCCTGTTCTATCCTTGGTGACCTTTCAAAACTTTCATACTTTTGCTTCCCTTGTTCTAAAATAAAACCTGTATTTCACAGTCAAGCTGACACAGAGGGTTCATGGGCCATACTTCGAGGTGTATGGTGAGATAAATCTATAGAAGGGCAATGCAGTACTGTTGCTATTGCTGCTACTTGTATGATTCACATGATGCTTTCTTTTCAGTATTATTATTAGGAACAAGCCCTGGGAAGGTTTTGGGTTCACTAAAAAAAGAAATAAGATAGATTATAGACAGCTAGGGACAAAAATAATCCCATTCCCATGTGGTTTGTGCTTTTTAAAGGGACAACACCTATTTTTGAAAAGACCAGTTTCGGAAGACAAACAACTGGCATCTGTCAGCATAAAGAAATTTGGAAAAATAGACATATAATTTTCCAGAAACTTTAGCTGTGCCTGAGATGACCCAGAGTACAGCAGCAGCAGGTAGAAGCATGCCCTGTGCGACAGAGCCCAGCCATCTCTTCTGTCAGAACAGGAGCAGGAAGAAGTTTTTCTAACCAACTTTTAGAGGAGGATCTTGGTTTTGAGCCAGGAGGTTGAAGGGTGAACACAGCAGCACAGGACTTGGTGTCGAGGGAGAGTATTTTCTGCCATGTTCCCACATTTCTGTTCACTGTCCCAGCTCTCGTCAGGTGGGAAAAAAGCAATGCCATCTATTCAGCATGAATCCCAATTTCATGTAATGGGCTGAGTTCTCTTCTGCTGAAGTATCTGGTGGTTGGACAGAAGCCACTGAGCCAACAACATCTGTGTCTCACAATGAACAACAGTTGGAGGCACCAAGGAACTGGCAGACAGTGGGAATTTGCCCCAGACAACACCAGAAAGAGCAGGAAAGTCATTCCTCCTGCATTCCCTCTGCATCCTCCGTGGCCATCTGCTGGGGAGAGCTGTCTGCTGGAATCCAGAGGTGCGAGGATGGGCTGAGGTGAGTGTGGTGCTGGAGCTGAAGGATGTGAGCAGGCTGAGCAGGGGAACACAGCTGGGAGTACTGGGATTTCACAACACAGAAACCAGGGCAGGACCACTTTTGGTTCCAGCATGTGCTGATGGTTATGTGACTGCTGTGAAGCATTAACCTTGTCCTGGACTACAACATGGAGGTGATTTAGGTATGTCCACCATGTGGAAAATCCCAGGTCACAGACTTTAGTTTGACTTAGAGTTAGTTTGTGGGCATTTAGATCAATACATTTTGCTCTGGGACCAGCTCAAACTGCAGCAAAAACATTGGGTAAAGAACAAAGACAACATTCAATTTGTGCTGGTGCTTCCTATATGGTTCCTGTCACTAACAATCAGTGGGAAATCAGCAAGAGATGTCTCACAGCATTAAGAGGGAGACGCTCAGCACATCATCCACTGCTATCTCATTTTTTCTGAACACTTATAGCAAAACGATGGGGCAACTACAGAGAAAACAAGGTTGAACACAGAAAAGTAAATTTGCTTTTCTTTGTCTATAATATTAATAGGCACATTATGTAATTTCCTTGGCTTACTGATGCATCAACTCTAGTTACAAGATGGGATGGGATTTCCTTGAGGTCATTCCCCCAAACTGTGTGAGTTGTTATTTTCCTGGCTCACCCACAAACAGAATGGTTTGCTCTTCTGAAATACTAATGTCCAACTGTTGAAAGGTTTCACCAATCAAAACATTGTGGCCTTGCCCCGTTTTAATAATCTAAGGCATCAATCTCCCCCTTAGTATTTGTTTGATGTGTTCTGCACCCTGCTGAAATATCCCCTCCAGACCTCCCTGAGCTCAGGCTCTGATTGAAGAGAGATGCCATGCATCAGGCCTGCAGCCTTCTCTCTGAAATGTTTAGCAGGGGCTGGTGGTAAAATGTATTTATTTTCGTGTATTGAGGAAAGACCATATATTCCAGCTTCTTTTTTTTTCCATCACTCAGAGATGGGCCTGAGGCCAAAACGGTGCTGCTAAGCTTGTTTTCTATTTAAAACCTTCATTTTTATTAATAACCCTTTACAGCCTACACACCAGCACGGCGGGAGTTGCATTTCCGTGTTATGTCATCGTGAACCGTTATGTATTTAATTCCTGTACCCACAAACCCATATGGACATCATTAAACACGCACCATACGGTATTAAAACTGTGTTCCATAAAGTGTGATTTAGGAAAAAAAAAAAAAAGAGCTATGAAGTGGGGATTTCTTTTTTTTTCCTAAGGTCATGGGAAAATGGAGAAGTAGGGGAGAGAGAAAAGGTTCAGCAGTGCTGCAGGTTAGCTCACAGCTCTCCATGCCTGCAGACTGAAAACCCAGGCTGCCTTATCCACCACAGAAGATTAATTACCCAGAAACTTCAGGCCAGTGATGATGAATTTGTTTGGTGGGCCACAGAGACAACTTGTACAAAAATTACACATTACAAACCAGCACAAGTCCTTGATGATTTTTTTTCTGCCAAATTAGGTTTCCGTGACTTCTCCTTTTCTTCCTAAGAGAAGTTGTCTTTAGTGGGGCAAAAGAGCAGGTTCCCTATATTGCTGAGGGTCAGTTATCAGGGCCAGTAACACAAGTGAGGGTAAGTTCTTGCCCACAGCATGACACATGGCACAAGTTTGCTCCCAGTTTCTGTTAGGGCCCCAGGCTGGCTTGTCCTGGCTGTTCTTTATGAGAGCAGCTAATTCAGCAATGAGGCAAATTCTGCAAAGCAGCAAGGGTGCACATATCCTCAGCATCTCACCTTTGTCCAGGACACTTCTGTCATCCCTCTGTTATCTCTTGTGTGGGATTAGGGATGAAAGGATACGGGAAAGGGAAAAAGCGATGGAAGAAATACATCAGGGAGCAAATAAACACAATGTACAGAGTACCAGTGGGACAAATAGAAGTGAGTGTTGCAATGCTGGGGGAAACAGGACAGAACACATTGAGAAGGAAGAAAACAACATCCAAGGGATGTAAGGATATTGAAAAAAAACCCAAAAGTCCAAACAGAGACAATTAAAAATAACATAAGAAAAGATATGCCTATATGAAGAAAAGAAACTGACGCAGTCAGGGATAAAGCAGTCAGGTAAGAAAGCAAAAAGAAAGCAAGAGAGATAAGAACAAATCTCAGTGTAAAAATGTCCTGTAAAAGATTTATGTGCATATGCAAAACTGGAGACAATAAGTAAACTGCCTGCAGCACACACTAAACACCTTACAATGACCTAGTCTGTTACACTGGAATGAGATCTGCCAAACCCTGTTTGGTGGCTGAATTCCCTCTGATCATGGAGCAAGCACTAGCTGAAGCAAACAAACCACAGTGAAAATGGTATCTGACAGGATTTTACAGCAAGTACAGCCACAGAGTGGTAGCCTGCGCAGCCTTTTGCATATTGCTTATTCTCAGTGGCTTCTTTCCCTTATGGAGACTGTATTGATGCTCCATTGATTTTACAGCTACACAATTAAAAGGTCCCTTCAAAGATACAGCTGAAGATGCGTATCTAATTGCTTTCATGCTCTTTTTTAGTGTCTTGGTTTGGGGTTTTTTATGAAAAAGTTGTAAAAATAAATGCATAAAAAGAGCATTCAGGGCACACACAAATTATCTGCTATATAAAACCTCTGAACAATCAGGTCTGTCAAGCCTTTCTGCTGGTTTTGCCATGTGATATCTATGTTAGGGAATCTACGAGAATAGATCTTATCCACCCTCATCCCTTGAAAGCTGGTGACTTAGTTCAAGTTGAAGTTTTTGTGCTGTCCCCAAAGCCTGTGTGTGCACATGCTCCATACCTGTCCATCTCCAGGCAAGAAGGAAGAGTTAAACATGAATTACAGATGGGATTACTGGTGAATGAACGTCCTTTGTATCCCAATCCTCTCCAGAATTTTTCATTCCCATCGAACAAACAAACATACACATGAATACACAGACAAATGAATTTGGGTGCAAGTGTGCTCCCATTGAATTCAATATAGTTATTCACTGTGTAGAAAACTACCCACATGCATGAATGTCTGGAGGAGGAGGGCTACTCTTTGGATGAGGCTGACAGCAAGTTTAATGTTATCTATCTGTATTACTCTGGAGATGAAACATTCTTGACATGCATCTCTGTTGGGCTGTGTCCTACTTCATTCAAAATCAGGAATTTGCTTTGATGTTTCAAAAATAAAGCCTTAAAACAAGAAGCAGACACAACTGGCAAAACTTTTTTAGGAAACTTGCAAAGAACCATTAGAGGCCCAAGCTGTTAAATGGTCTATTTTGGGTAAGTGCTCTCTTAAACGGATTGTCACATATTCTACTTATACAGTTCCATGGCATACAGTATATCTGGACTGAATGAATCTGAAATGGAGATAAGACTGGAGGTTTCCTGAGTATATATTAGGATAGACAAAATCACGTCAGGAAAGAACATTTGTTTGTTAAAGCCCAAAATTCTCTGTTTGCTGATATTAATTCAATCTTCTCTCAAACACTATTTATGCTGCCAGGGATCAGGATGTATTGGGCAATAAACCAGGGCTCAGTAGTTTATATGCCTGTCAACAAAAAAATTAAATATAAACTGCTTGTCAGAAATCTGCAAGGACAAAATTTTCTGATTTATGAGGATGCTGACTGATTGAGCCAAAAGAAAGCCTTAAGAGAAAGTCAACCAAAAAAGAAAAAAAAGTAGAAATTATATAAAGCACTGGGGACCAGCCTTCCATAAGAAGAGGGGGGAAAAGGACTCCTCTTAAGATGCATATTTCATCCTTTGCCTAATAATCCAAAAGCACCTAACTTTCAAAGAACTGCATTTTTTTCACAGGCTGGAAGCACCACAAAGCATCCTTCATCAGCCTGGCCTTTTGGCTGTTCTTCTCCAAATGCAAATGCTACATCTGGAAAAGGCAGAAATCCTCTCTCCTGCCTGAAAGCGTCCTTTTATCTCTGTTCTCTGCAGAACTCCTACTTCTTGCAACTACTCAGTCAAACATACTACTTTACTGAAGGGATTCAAAGCTTTCTCCTCGTCTGCTGAACGTCTGCCTCTTATTAAAACCCCAGGTCACCTTTGGAGCTCACCGGCTCGCTTGAGCGGGTCACCCTGCCATCCCTCAGCCAAGCATCTGTAACACAACCAACCCCCTCCAGAAGGCACCGATGAGCATGAGAACGATAACAGTGAACATTAACAGAAGCTTATTTGTCAGGGCTGGCAAGGAAAGCATCTCATTAGCTGGTATGGACCGTGCAGTTCAGCCACTGGGGCTCCTCCTCCCCCCAGGAGATGACACTGATACATCGCGAGCATTAATAGCGCTGGTAAGTGCGTGTCCCACAGAGCCCTGCTTTGTGCATTGAGCCGGCGGACAACAATGAGATAGCTTTGCACTGACCTCTCACTGCAAGAGTTTAAAGCTGTTTGTAGGGCTCCTCTAGTACCCTGGCCCTTTGCTTCACTATAGGGATATGTATGGAGGTGAAGAAGAAACTAATCCAGACTCAGCAAGATGTTTCAGTATCCAGGTTACCAGCTGTAGGGCCTGCAGAGGTTAAGTGCAAGCTGAAGAACCTTGTTATTGGGTAAACAGAAAGGAAAGTGCCGAGTTTTGTTACCCATATGCCCTGACAAATTTGGGAGCTGCATTGCTAAAACATCCTATCCTGTAGGAGGAAACGTAGAACAGTGACAACATGTACTGGTTCCCACTAGAAGAGTAAAAGCTGCCCCAGTTGCTGCATACCCTGTTTGTATTTGCCCTTATTTTCTGATAGTCTTACACCCCACCATCTGTTCTTAAGTTCTGAATAGCTGGAATAGTTTCCCTCACTTAGGATGAACATTCACTGCACCACTGCCAGTGTCACAGTGCTGCGGCTGGGCTTTTTCACAGTGAAATCCTTCTTGTTCCTCTTTCATTTACCAGACATTCATAATGTCCCAAACAAGTGTTGCACCAAGGCTTGCTCTTTAATGTGTTCATGAGCCCTTTTTTTTGCTTGCCAGATGCTGGCAGGGGAGAAAGGGATCGGCCACGTGCGTGATGCTCTCCCAGAGCTGCCCGCTGGAAGAGTGAGGCATTACACGGGCAGGACCAGACACACAGACCAAGTGCCAACCACGCAGTACCCAGAGACCTGAGCACCGCTGCAGAAGGAGTCACCTGCAGAGCCATCTGCCAGATGTCTCTCTACATGTCTGTTCACTCTACAGCCATCCTGCTGCTCAGTAGGAACTGGAAACGAGAGATTATTTTTTGGATAAATGTTTTCATTAAAAGTTAACTCCTCTTTTATCCAGAATTAGATGATAGTCAACTTCTCCACAAAATAGTGCATTTTGATGGAAATAAAATTAATTTAATCTTAGCATCCCCTAGCAAGAGAGGACAACATTAAGGTTCTAATCATTAGAAAAAGGATCAGCAATCTATCCAATGGGGAGCAGCAAAGACAGCAACATTGCTAATTCACTAGTTAACGAGGTCAGCTTCAAGTCTCTGATGAACAATGTCTCTGGCATGAATCATTCACACTTCATTCCCAGCACTCTCCGATGGTAAAGGAAAAGGTTTATCTGTTAGATATGGTACCCCAACCATCCTAACCCTACAGCTGTTGGCAATGGTTGACTTCTCGTAAAACAAAATAGGCATTTTTTGGCCCCCAACGTTCAACATTTTATTCTTTTTTTATATATTCAAGCACTAGATATCTCAAGTTACTAGTGATTTTTTGTGGTGGTTCCCAAATGAGCCTGAACTGCTCTGATTTTTCAAACCCACAAAACTGTAATTGAAAGCAAATGTAATCAGACATATACAATGTTCTGAGGTTCACCACAGTGCACTGCAGTCAGCATTACTGGAGTGGCTATTAAAACTCCTTGGAGCTGGGAAGCAAATACAGCTTGCAAGAATCCAGCAAATAACCAGCATTTATTAGATTAGACTAAAGTATTGCAAAGCCACAGTCAATCCTCTATTTGCTACATATCCGAGATCTGTTTAAATGAACATCTTTCCTGAGCTTAGGCCAATGGTTTAGAGAGATGTGAACAGAAACAAGGAAAGAATTCTACTTTTGACACAACGTATTCTGCAATCCTTACATCAGCGTCATTCTCAAATAGTCCATTACTGTCAGCAGGGTCATTCCAATCAAACTCTGGCATAACTGGAAAAAGAAAGAGGCCCAAAGACAAAGGGTATCTTTGAACCCAGACACACAGCTCTAGCTAGAGATAAGCAGTAGCAAATCCCTTCCATAAACCTCCCAAACAAGATGCAAGCATTTAAAGAGGTGGGGGAAATGGGGAGGGATGGTTAATTGAATTCCCACTGGCTCTTGAGTCTGCACTTAAAAGCAGGTCTAGGGTTATCTGTGAAATTTCAATTAAATCAAAAGCTTTGATAACATGATAAGTCACTCCAGAGTTTGGAGTCAAAACATGTTGTTATTTGATCCTCTGCTTGTGTTTCTGGGAATGGCATGCATGAAAGATAGTCAGCTGCAGACCAGTAAAGAAGATGGACAGGGTGGAAATGAATCTACCAATAGATCATTGTGTCTCCTTCAGCCAGAGCCACTTGAGGTCTAGTATTTTTTTTATACATCCAAAGTCCTAAAGGCACCCCATTCCTCAAGAGATAGAAGAACATAGCAACAGAGATGATCTTGGATGTGTGCAGCACTCCAGGGGACGGTTCTCTACCACCACAAACGTTTTCTCCTTCTGGACTTACTACAAGCAAGACTTTAACCAGCAACAGCACTGGGAGCTGAATGCAAACCTCTGTGATGGACACAAAGCACCAAGACCTGTGTATGTAATGCAATGGATTTCTAGTGTAAATCCTCTGTTGGCCTGAGGTGAACAGGTGAAGCCAGATACACAAAATAATAATATGATTCAGCCAAGCCAGAAACAAAACCAAGCTCCCACTCCAAAAAGAAGCAAGAGGCAGCAGCTCTCCAGAGAGACCTGACTCACTTTACCTGTTGTTCAGCACCCCTTGATTACTAACACTTCCTCCTCTCTCTTCACAGGCAACTGCTGGATGCTAAGGGAAGTGCCTGAGACCCTCAAAGTCCTGTTTACCAAAGAACATAACCCCTTTTTCCCAGTGTTTAGACAGAAATGCTTCACTGTAAATAAATGTGAGGTATCAACTCCACCTGGCCTGTGCTCAACAGCATTAAAATACATTTTAAACAATGCCTTCCCTTGTCACACGTAGTACAGCCTAATAAAAGCCCATCAAATGTAATGGGATGCCTTACCTTGCCCCCAAACAGTTCAGAATTGCACACAGGGTCACACAAGGCACATGCACATGAGAAAAACACTCTTTTTATAACCAGTGAGGCTACTGATCCTCAACATCGCTAAAAACAAAGGGAGTCTCTAGATAAGCAATGTCAAAATGACACAGCAATCAAAAATAGGAAGAGCAGAGCACTGAAAAGTCCCATCCGACCCCAGGCCACTGGGGGATAATTTATCACCCTGGCAGCAAACATCCCATTGAGCACGTCTGTCCTACTGCCTTCCTCTTCAGAGTGGAAAAGATTTTCATTAAACAATAGCACAAACATATTAAATATAGACATAGCAATGACAAGCTGGATTCTTCTCATGATATAATTATATTTGCAACATAAGCTGCCTATTCTTGTTTTCCAGAGGACAAGACAGGCTATATTCAATTCTGTCATGTCAGTGAATAGAAAACTCCACCCCATCTCCTCCTGCCTGGCAGGTCATGAGTCAATGGTGACAGATATCTCAGTGCATGCAATTAACCTGCTAGTGGGGGCTCACCAGAACAAGAAATCCAGATAAGAATAGGAAGTCCCCATTCCTCTTCCTCTCCTCAGTTCCAGACTTATCCACAAAGCACAGCATGACTGGACACTTGTCTTCTGCATAGACCTAAAGATTTCTTTTGTGTCCATCAGCATGGGCAATTCAACCCTGTAGGCTGCCCCTACTCTGCAGCAGCAAACTAAACATCACCAGTCTTTAAACAGAAAATTTCAGAATATCCTGTGGCACTGAGCCAAACCTCTCCAGAAGTGAGGGCTCAAGGATAACTGGTGCCCCAAATCCTTCACAACAAGCCTGACAACTTCTGAATCCAGTAATTTTGGTTCTGCTCCAATCCTGCCTCATTAGCCCAGGTTTCCCTCATTGCCAGGTAAATAGAGTTGCTCTTTTGACTTCCTAACTGGTGGTGCATCTAGAAACACCAGCACAAACAAGTTTTCCTGACAATTTTTGGTAGAAATGTTTCTTCCAACATTGACTGATGATTTAAAAAACAAATTATTTTTCCAACTGGTCATTTCTAAAACTATATTGTGGAAGGAATGGGGTTTCCTAATCAGAATCAAATCCTCTTAGCAAATCTCTGAATCCATACCATTGCAATCATTCTGCAGATACAGCAAGATGATGTGAGAGACCTTTCCAGTGTTAAAAAAATAAATCAACAAGACAGTAAGGAGCAGATTTCTCAATCCTCTGCATTAACCACTGAACTTCTCTTCTCTGGAAGGAAGGAATTTTATGTGTTAAGTTAAACATTAAACAAACTATTACTTTCTAATCTACAAAATAGGCATTGGCAAATTATCAGCAGTGATTGTTCCTTTAGGATAAGAGCAAAAATTACTGGACAGGAAAAAAGCCCTTGAGCCAACAGGCCTGGCATTTAGGTTTTCTAAAGGCAATATCCTCCCATTTCAAAACACCCCTTCAGTCACTATTCTTCTACAGAGAGAGGAAAAAAAAACCTGCTTTGAATCTGTGCACATGAACAGTTAACTTTAGCACTGACAATACACTTGTGTTTGGCCCCAGCAAGGCAATGTCCAGTGCCACTGCTGAAGCTGTTGGGTGTTGGCAAGGCTCTAATCTCATTCTCATACTGATGAATTTTGACTAAGTCTGGTTATTCTTAATCCATCCTGTGCCCATGACAGCATCCCACTTTTAAATCCTGCAGCCTGCTCATAACCAATCCAGGCAAAAGCTATTTCTGTACACTTGGCCACCAGTGCCAAGTGTCAGTACATTAAACTGTCTTTGCTCCTCTCAGCTCTGTGTCCTTTCACAGTCAGACTGAAAAACACGAGCAATCCCAAATGTGATACTCAAGGCAAGGATAAAAGCTCTTGCTGTACAGTAACAGCAGTAACATATGCTGTTCCAAACTCCATTCTTCTACAGCTTTTTTTTTTGTGGTTCCTGAACCCATTACATTTAGCATGCTTTCTGTTTTCCCCAGGTTTATTGTTTGATATTTATCTATATATAATTTCTTTTTTTATTTTCTGGATGAGTAGCAAAAAAGATTCAAATATTTTCTCAGGAAGGCTGAGTTATTTGCCAGTATCACCAATGCTGCAGCCAGTAGCAAATTTCAATATCCTCCATTTGATATTCCGGCACAAATCAGTTATATGTTGCAAGCAAAAGGGAAAGTCCCATGTGAAACTGAAGAAGAGAACGAGTAATGAATCTGTTATTTCCTTCTTTCCATTCCTGCATTGGCTTAGTTTATTTAAGATAACGATCTCTAAGCAAGACCTTCCAAAGATCATAATCGCTGATGAAAGGCAGCGCACACTGTCGGGGGATCCAGAGCCCCATCTGACAGTGGCTGCGTCCCAGAGACTGAGCTCCTGCTCTGCGGGTCACAGGGGGCACAACTGGGGATCAGCCAAACTTCACTGCTCTATTTCTGGGGCACAAAGCTGCCTGACCTCTCAGCCACAGATTTCTGACAGTCCCACACAAGGAGAAGGATACTGTAAAGCACTTCTGCGATTAAGAAGCCGAAAAAAACATTTTCTCAACAATTTTAGGTGCCAAGTATTTGTAGTAAATGCAGTCCTAAAACAAGCACATTTGAGAAAATAAACACAGGTGCTCTACTACACTCAGATCTCGAAGAGCTGTGGTACCTAATTCAGTGAGAGCTGAGTGACTAATTAAGAGTAGCCAACACAGTTCTCGGCAGTCTCAGTCCTAACATGTTATTGAATCCTTAGCTACCTAAATCTCAGTGAAAGTAAATAAATCAATTTTTGGAAATAATAAGTTTTTCTTCTCTTCAGAACAGTGGGTTTCAACTGCCTTATCCTGTCACTATCTTTACTTAGTGCTTTTCCTGCTCTATTTTTTATAATGTACTTTCCAGGGGGGTAAAAAAAAAATCACAGAAAAATAAACCCTCCATCTTTTCTCTGATTTTGCATTTCTTAAGGAAATTAATTACCATTCTGCATCTGTGAAGTGGAACAAATTTCCCAAATAAAATGCATGCATTGAGAAGTCATAATGACAGTGCCAAGTGCAGACTGTAACACCAATTGTCATCAAATAGTGCTGACCACATTCCTGAAGGATGTGGAAATTAACTGTACTGTAAGTCTTGTAAGAGAGAGCAATCACGCACAAAAAAAAGTCAGCGTTCCTCATAGCACATCTGCTCAGAGGCTCAGCTGTCCAGTGTGTTGGGAAACACAATTCAAAAGGGATTAAACATAAGTGAAATACGAGAAAATACATATAAGGGATGAAATGTAAGAGAAAATATTTTCATATGATCAAACACATCAGAATAAATATGGATATTTTACACATGAACAACTTTCTTCCTTTACTCAATACGTAATGGAGTTTCTACTACAGAGCAGATCAAAGTGAATCTGGGAAACAGAAATATTTGTATGTAAACACAGTCATGCTTATAGACAGAAAAAAAGGCGTATTAGGGAACTGTTCTTTAGCACCAGTAGGCTCATAAACTAAGCAGTTTCTTTAACCATGGTCATATATTCTCAGATATTGAACACTGCTTTAAATTCAGCTGTTAATATTACCAGTGGTAGTTCAAACAGAAACCTTGTTTGAGCCTGCATGTGTTTCTGTAGGGGCAGTATTGGAGAACTGAGTCCTTGGCTCTTGATCTGCTTTTTAGACTGGAGCTAGATCCAGAAAGCAAAAATAAACTCTCACAAGAGTGGTCTGGCTGTGATATTTTGAACCTATCTATAATAAAAGCCCTAAAACCAGTGGACCATATGCAGTGTCTAATTGATTAATCCTACTCTTTGGGTACTTCTGTTATTTCTAGTAAAAAAGAATCATTAAAAAAATTGGTTTCTGAGATTTTGTTTGTTGACTCTGAGCCCTGGCCTGACCTCAGCCTTGAATTTAAATCCCCAGTAGAAATCTGAAATTAATCCACCTCTGGTTTAGTTATCAGTAATTATAATTATTAACAGAAGTATCTAGCAAATGAATGGCTTTCAGTGACATGGTGTTTCAACTTTGAACAATGGATAAATAAAAATGCATTTCCTTCTTGCCTTACAGTGTCTTTTCCCATAACAGCATCTTTCCCCATAGCAGTGCAGGATCTGGTTCTTACACAGGCATGGTAAAAGACACAAGCCCAGCCATGTGCCTGTAGACATTGGTGTGTGTTCAGACACTAAAATGTCATGTATTAGAAACCCAAGCAGTTGAAAACTGCTCCTCCTGTACCGAGTTCGATGGTTTGAAGCTTGATTCCTCTGCAGCTGATCCAAGAGTGGAGCAAGAGTGGCTGAAGCAGCTGCCCCGGGAACACTGGCACTGGAGCTCCAAGCCCTGCCTTGCACATCAGTGCTCCCATGGCCTGAAGCTTCCTTGAAAGTTTTCTCGATGTGAAACAGTCCAAGACAGCTCCTAGACGATTCCACAAAGGAATTTAGTGTCCTCCTATGGTCTCTCCCATGCGGCATGAAGGAAAGCTGCTGTTGGGAGCTGTCTGACCTGAAGCTATTTCCACCGGCAGGGGCAGGCTCAGAAGAGTCAGCCAGTTCAAATGCCAAGATTTCTTGAGACATCTCTCCAGCTCTCTGCCTGTAAGCTGCTGTACCCAGGAGAGGTTTAATGAGCTGAAAGAAATACCTTCTGCCTATTGTCACAGGACTCAAAAGCCTGGACCATCACCAAAACAGGAAACAGAAAACCTAAGCTGTGAATCCAACCGAACAAATTGGCTGGATTATTACAGTGTTGGGAAAGCCCAGCTTTTTTTACAGCTGGACTGTGTGTGCTGCTCAGCACTGAGGGCAATCAGAGCACGGCTGCAGTAGGAAATGACTCTGTAGGGAGCAGCCAGCAAGCCAAACACGGCATAATCCATAGAGGACTGCATAAAGAAGCAGGGAGGAGGCAAAGGTAGGGCAGATGAAGGGTTGTAAGGAAGAAGCCAGCAGCACATTTGTAAAAGTGCCTAAGGGACTACAGGAGAATTCTGGTTCCTTTCAGGGCAATAGGAACAGAAGCAAAGGGCACAGCTTTGCAGTTGAATTACTGCAGCAATTCACAGATTAGTGCATCATCACAAGTCACAGCTCAGCAACTGAACACATGGATACCTCTCACATCCCAGCTGCAAAGTCCACCAGAATTTTTTCTGCCTCCTCACCTGAAGTTTAAGCTTCCATGTTTTCCTGTCTGGAAGCATGTGCTCAGTCACAGCTCTGCAGACATGCAATAACCCAAAAGACTCTCTGGGCTCAAAAACCCAAATGCCCATGGGATTAAGGCTACACTCCTGAAAATTAGTTAATTAAACTCTAGGTCAGGCTTTGTTTTATGAGGCCAAGCAGCTGCAGAAAAACTGAAGAGATCAACATGAAACTAAAGATTGTCTTGTTGTGCACAGAGAGAAGACATGAAGACAGCACAAGTGATTCCGCTCTGCCATCCCTTGATGGCTGAGTCTCTTGCTTGTTCTTCAAACCAGCAAGATGAATGCTGTGTCTAAGATGATAGATCAACATACAAACCACCTCTGTGCCAAGGGCTGAGAAAAGCAGCTGAAGAAATAGATAAAAAAAATTAGGGTAGTCTAGATGCCCCCAAGCTACAGTCCTACCATCCCCATGAGATGAAAGGTGGAGCATAAGGCCCAGGGATTCCTAGGGCTTGGGCATCACTGGCTCACTGTTTCTGGAGGGGCTTGGCAGAGTAACAAAACAAGGGAATAAATGGGGATTTCTCTGGCTGATCATACTCATTCCTGCAGTGACTGCTGAGGTTCAGAATAGCCCTGGAGGTGTCCTTCCCCCAGACCCTACACAGTGGTCCAGTGAGCCTCAGATCTCCTCCCTTCCCCCTCAGTTCACAGAAGAAAAACACTGAGATGTTTCCATTGGCTTTTACATCATCTTTTTGTAGAGACTAATCTTCAGTTTCAACAATACATCTTTTGTAAAGCACTCCCAGCAGAAACCTTAGACACCTTCTCTAAGATCTGTTTGCTTACAGAAGACGAGGTAGGATTTGTTTAAACCCAGCTAGATTAATGTCTTGCAGACATTAGTGAAGTGAGATTTAATCAGGTTATTGCTCTACATTTTCCAGGGAAATAAATCACACTTATTACTAGGTTGGAATAGGATGCAAGGCTTGGGCTGAGAACATTTAGTCTTCTTTGTTTTTCCGGAGGGGAGTGAGGGGATAACTTGAAAACTGCTGCAAGGCTGTCAGAGAGCTCAGCAAAAGACCCTCAACAACTTGAAAAAGGGAAAGCAACCAGTGCAAGTCTGGGGGTGGGCTTTGGTGCCAATCCCTTGCCTTGCAGAGGCACAGTGATATCTGTATCAGTACAGAAAGCAGTCAGGACTTTAAAGCAGACTCCCAGTGCTCATTTGAGATCCTCCAGGTGAACTCCTCCATAGCTCTTGGACCTCACTACTCTTCTAGGTGTCTGTTTCTGCCTGGCCTGTGGGCATATGTCTCTGCATCAGAGGGGTGTAGTGTGAGCAAGCAATCTTGGCAAATCTCCTTACAGACCCTAAATAGAAACTGATATTCAGCAGGTCTCAGAGTGTAGGCTTATCTTGTTCCAATGGTTTCTAAGTTTGCAATATATGTTTAACAATGTACAAGCAACGCTATTTATTCATGCCAAACATTTTTCTAAAACAAGGCTGACTAGGAAATAAAAACAAAGCAGCTCTTCATCAAGACTTTCGATTTAAAAACTGGGTTTTTTACTTCATTCAAGAAAGACTTTGCTCTCAGCTACACTAGCAGTGGTTATTTTAGTATGCATCCTAATACATCCCCTTGTATAAAACCATACACATGCAGGAGACAAAGTTTGGGAAATCAAATTGCAAAGGTCCTCTCCTTTCTACCAGCAGGGCAGCCAATAACTGAAGCCAATGCTAATCTTTCCGCTTACTAAAGGTTTGCGTGTGTTCAAGTGCCCAAAACCCAAGAGCTTTACATCCATTTCCCCTTATCCTGTGGGCCCTGCAAACACCGGAGAAAGCAAATTACGGTAACAGAACCTGCAATCAAGTTTCAAATCATGCAACAAAGCAGCAAAAAACACAAGAAGACCAAGTCAGAATCTTATTGCGGAGCACAATAAAACATCCTGTTCGGTATTAAGGAGAAAGGGAAATACCAGGCAAGGCAGCACTGTTGCTTGTAAATACCCTTCTGCCAACGCTTTCCCTGGATAAATTAGTCCTCCCACCCCTAACTGCATCAGCATGAATCAGCCTGTCTGCTGCAAGGTAAAGGCTACGATTCTGTTTCATGTTTTAATGGGAACTCTTTTCCCTGCCTTTTCTTGGCTTCCTGCTTAGAAAGAATAGACTCTCTAGAGACAGTTTTGGATCTGGACCACAATCTTGCTCCCTTCAGATAACTAAGTATCTCTGGGCAGGAGTACATTTAAAGAAGCAGCTGGTAATTATGAGCCAAGTGCTTACTGGCAGGATTTCCCCCTGCTACTGAGCCAATGCTTTTGGGAACTAAATGACTCTTTGGTGATAACTATCAGGTAAAACCACAAGCCAGGGGAGGTTCCCTCATTAGAACCATTCGTAAGAAACAATGTGCAGGTGGGTGGAGGATGGCTGAAAATTGTGTCTGAGGGTTGCTTGACTCCTTTGTCCTCCACACACCCAACACGGTTGTGCGTAACTGCTGGGCATTCTCCAAGTGGTCCTTGAAAGCTACAAAATCTGTTCCCACACCTACAAGCAGTACTAAAAGCAAATGACCTTTCCCTTCCAGCTAATCAAAATGTACTGGGCAGCACTGGAAATCCATCACACTACTTACTCTTTTGGAGGGTTGAGGTCTTCTGGGCGAGCCTCGAAGAACCTGAAGACTTCATCGCACTGTGAAATATGAGGAGGAAGCCGAACCAGTGCCTGTAAAACAAAACAGGGAGGGAGAAGCACTTAGACAAGTCAAGTTTGAAACTTGGCCTCAAACATCCAAACTACCAAGCAAGAGGAGGCAAAACAGTCCTGGCAGGGGGAAAAGAGTACTAAAGGAAAGCACCACACTTGGCTACTTGCCTAAGAAGAAAGGAAACAGCATGTCTTCACTGCAAATGTCAGGTAGGATGCAATGAATTCAGACAAGCAATGGTTCTTAGAGTCAGCCAATATAATTTTTCTGCCATGTGTACAGGAGAATTTGGTCCACATGTGCAAAACCATAACACTGAGTAGGTAAGTGCTCTGTGGCTGGGACAGTCTCTGTGGCATAGGCTTGGAGAGCACCTCAAACAATGGGCTTACAGGCTTTATGTTAATGCACACAAATTCAAGCACTGAAAATCAACACACACTAATGCCAAAGATTAATGTGTGTCATTAAGCTTTCCATTAAGCACTGTCAACAGAAAAAGCAGAGTTTGCTAAAAACAACCCCATAACGAAACCAAACAACAATTTGCTCCTAAATTAACAGGAAAGGAAGTTTGATTAAGTGTCTGAGAAAAAAGCAAACCAAAAAACAAAAACCCCAGTCCCTCCGCCCCAAAACATAAGGAGGCTATTTCTGCATGAAGAAGGTTTCACAGGGTCTGGCTAACAATGTCCAAGCACTCGCCATGGCACAGGTACACAGTGCTTGTCACATTCCGCAACAATTAAATACAGTCTGGGCATCCACCACATTATGTTGAAGTGTATTGGAAAATGAAACTTTAAACTAACAACCCAAGCACACAAGGCAGAAACGTGCTATGAATTTGCTGTTCAGAATCTAGAGCTTGATGGTGCCAAAAGAGGCCAAAGATCTGTCCCCAGCCCACATAGGGCAGCAGGTCCAAGTGACATGACTCTGAGATTGCCTCCAGAAATGACAACCAGGATCAGAAAATAGGCTGAACTTCACCTCCTGTGCTAAGTTATGCTGAAAATAGGCCACAGGTTAAATAGAGACCAAGCTTCTTAGAGTTGCTGTAAACCTGTTTGACAAAATAAGATTGTCTGGCTCCTCTGCTAGTGGAAAGTAGGACAAACAGTCTTGAAAGATGGATGAGAAACTGCAGTAGAGCTAAATGAAGATGCATTAGGGCAAACAGGTTATACTAACCATGAGACATCTGACACACCAGAAGGCACAGCCAAAGCACAAAGGCAGGACAGGGCAGTTAGTTATCCTCATAGCTGTTTTTAACCAGGCTTTAGAAGTGACCAGATTTGTTTCCAAGTCCATTTTTCTTGGAAATGTGAAGAAAAAGAGTTGAAAAAACCCTGCTCTGAAACTGCAGGTCTCCAGTATTAGATGACCGGGTCTATTTTGAGGTGGTAGGAAATTCAAAGTCAAGTGCTTCCACATGTACAGCTCTCCTTGCCCTGGTGGAGGGATGATATAAGAACACCAGGAAAATGCATTTGGTGGCACTATGCCTGTGAAGAATGAGGTCCTGGAGCTGGGTCACATGGAACTGCACTACAGAGCAGAAAAAGATGCATTGCAATGAGGAAGCAGCATCAGATACAGAAACCACGCAATAGGTTGATGGGTCCAAGTGCCAAGGCATTTACTACTGGCTGCTGCACTAACACAGGATGAAATGTAACAGCTGGAAAACTCAAGTGCTTCTATGAGAATAAAGAATACCCTGGTCCCCACTGCTGCCTGTTCAATCTTGCCTAAAAGTGTAGCAAAGGTGAGAGTTCTCTGCCCTTATTTCTCCTGTACGTAAACACAGGCATCCAGCTGGCAAACCAGGAACAACACTGGGAAGTCAGGAACTGCCAAGGAATAGGAACCATCACAGCATGTTGAAAGAGAAATGCCTCAGCAGCATGGGCTAACAACAATGTAGACAACATTAAACATGTTTTATTCATCTGCACCTCAAGCAGGAGACAGATACACACAGCAAAACAATGCTGTCTAACCAACAGTGGATGGGGCTGAGATTTAGCAGTGGCTCTATTACCAACGCCCTTCGTGGTTTGGGCAGGTTACTTAACCTCTTTCCATCAAACTCAGCTGGGATATATCTTCACTTATCCCTTACAATGCTGAGCAATAACACTTATCTAATCTGCAGAAAGGTTAGGAGGCTCAGATATTCAATATCTACAGTGTGTTTTGAAATCCCAAAGGGCCTCGATCTTGCACAGTCAATGGGGCAAGAGCAAGCATTGCAAATGATACGTATCATTACTAGAGAAACACAAATACCCGAGTTATACCCATCGCAGGGGGTCTTGGACATCAGACACCTTCTCAAAGAGTCACCACTTCCCTACAGGTCACAGGTGCTCACCCTTCCCAAGAACAGGCTCCAGATGTCAATACTGAGCTGGAGCACAGAGTGGGGTTTCAGTGATGGAGGAACACAAATCCCACCGAGCTGCTGTGGAGAATTTTGTTTCTAAATCAAGGGAAGCTTTGGGAAATCTGAACCCCCTGAATCAGTGGTTGGCTGCCTGGAAATCTCCATAAACACTGTGCTCCTGCTGAGATGAAGGGGGATAACTGAAAAGCACCTCCATGACTCCAGGCATTTGCAGGGAGTGGATAAAAATCAGCCAAAGTCTTTCCACACCCAGCCATCCACCTTCCCACCCTGGGGCAGGGCTGGCTCTCCTGCTTCTGAATCATCTCCCAGAGTGCTGCAATTTCCAGCCCTGTGCACAGAGATGGACTGAAATCCACCCCAGAGTAACTTGCCATGGCATGCTTTTTGGGAAGCTCAGGTGCAAAGTCCATCTTGTTTTTTCACTTGTTTTACTTACGGAAAAAACCTCTAAGAAGCTGTAAGAAAGGGTAAGAAAGTACAAATAAGAGTATAAAACCAGTCTGAATCCATATATTAATTTTGGATAGCAGCAGGGAGAAGCAAAGCTGTTTAGAGAAACAAATGTGTCTTCAGCAAATAGACAACATCCACCCAGGAACAGGCCAAGGCCAACATGATCCCAGCAAGCAAACAAAAAGTGTATTGAGAGGATGAGGGACTCCACTGTCACTCTGTAAGGAGAAAATGCAAGTTTCTGGCATTTCCACTAAGACAGTTCCAGGACAGAGCTACAACAGCTTGAAGGAAAGGACAGAAGAGTAAAGACAAAGAGGAAAACAGATGGTGAAAGGACAGGAAGGACAGGGGAGTGACATTCCTCTCGGGATCTGGAAACCAGAGGTAAATGCACGCAGCTACAAACAGCAAGCACCTAGAAACAGCACGGAACTTGCACAGGAAAGGTGAGAGATAAAAAGTGCCAGTGAGCAGAATTCAGCCTTGCACAACCATCAAGTATTATCATGTTTCCTTGCTCGGCATGCAAAGGCGGACGTGCGCTGCTCAGCCCTCACGCACTCCTCAGGAGATAGGCTTTTATGTGTTGTTCCAGCCTGTAATGATGTCTGCCTCTCTATATTACAGGTTGCAGGCAGTCTTGCAGAGTTGATGACTCGAAAGGCTGTTGAAAAGCTGTAACATCAGGCAGGGTGTGAGCAGGCAGCCCTGGATGCTGGGGATGGCTGGCTGCTCACACAGCACCAGCCCATCTGTGGGAAGGCTGCTGTGTGCCACACACGGCATTCTGAGCCAACAGAGCACCAAGTGCAGGCGGGGGTTCATGGCTTAAGGTTATGTGAACTGGAAACAGCTCTGTGGGACTGTATTACAGCTCAAAGGCTTCATGGAACATATGCACATGGGTATAAAACCCTGCAGGTACTTGTAACAATGCACTGAGTGCTGTGGGTTGTATTTATGCAGATATGTTTATAAAAAAATCGACTCACAGACAGGTGTATGTAGAGATACACAGAACATGTGTAGGTGTGTGTGTGTATAAGCAGAGAATTATATTCACCCCACTGAACTTTATGTGTCTTAAATGGGAGACTGGTCACACTTGTCTATCAACATGTATAATTGTTAGAGAAGGCACCTTCAGGGGGTGCTTTGTCTACCTCTCTTGGGATGTCTAGCTCTTGATGGGATGAATCATTGATTGGCACCACACAGCCTGTTGAGGCACTTCAGATGCACAGCTTTTAGATCCCTAATGTCCAGCTATGCACACAAATACATGGTGTCAACTCACAGTACTGCATGGTTATGACTCCCTGACTTTTCATATAAGTTTCCAATTAGTTATCATTTTCATTAACGTTAATCACTAGTGTCAGATGTTTGGGAATGGTCATAAGTGCAGAAAGGGGGAAAGTAAAATTAAAATAGATAATTTCTCAGGACAAAGAAATAGTTTCATGTATGTGTAAACACCTTCAGTTTGGCTGAGAGCCTCAGGTAACTCCAGGCTTGAACTGAAGCACTGAAGCATGGAGTGTGGATGGCAAATACTGATAGTCAGGCAGAGAAGTGGATGAAGAGTGCATGGTGGTGACTCAGAATGGAGAAGTGGAAATAAGTAAAGAGCTAAGGGAAGGAGGAAAGAAGGTGCAGAGTTTTGGAAGTAATTGGAACATATAAGGGCTTCTGGCAGGGAAAGACCACAAGGCAATGGAAAGAAAGGCTCTGCAGGTGCTGAGAAGGGTGTTGCAAATAATTAACCCTCATAACTGCAGCTGGTATAAATGCATCAGGATTCTGAAATGTAGATTAAAAAATTACAGATAAAGTTTGAAACTATTTCACTTAAACTCTCATTCTTGACTAGGACTATCATTCCACCTTCAATCAACACTAACTTAGTTGTACAATGGATAAAGAGAGAAATGTCTGTGTACCTGTCTCAAGAGGTTCAAAGATTAAACCTTGAAAGAGAGGCATGACTGAGAGACCAAGAGGGAGGTAATTACCTTTTGAAGTATGGTCTCTCAAATAGTGAACATTAATAAAAGAATGACCAGTACTTCATGGCACTGATGTGACTTGCTTATTTAATTTTTTATTTAGGTGGTCCATTTGGGTACTCAAGCCTCACACAGAAAAGTCCCTAAGCTTCTACTTAAAGCCACATCCAATTGAGACAACATGAAGACACGTGACAAATCCAGGCAAATGTTTGTGACAATGGAACTTTGTATCTTAAGACCTTCCCTGCACAAAGATGCTTCCCTCAATTAGGATCAACACACACAAATACGCAAGTCAGCAAATGCTGGCCAGATTCTTTCCAGAGGGTTGGGTAAGGAGAGAATGATGGTTTTATGAACCACTGACTTGAGAGGTCTTTCCTGAACACAGGGTGGTACATACTGGACAGACACTCACCAGAGATGTGTTTGGGAGATCTAAAGGTTCATAAATAAAATGCCTCTGGGAAGGGAAGTTTATGAAGTTGCTCTTTCTTTCATACTGGCAAAAATTCCTAAACAAATTAAGAAAACCAGGCCAAATGAACCCAGAAGACCTTAAATCACACTAAACTAATTCCAAGCCTACAGTTAAGAGGGAAATCATCCAGAGATACCAATTCCAGTGGGCAGCACACATTTACTGGGAAAACACAGTTTATTTGGTAACTCACTGAGGTTACCAGTAAGAACACCCAGACTCTGCACTTTCACATTTACAGATGAGACAACTCCTGGAAGTCTTCCCCTGTGTATCCCATTCCTGTTTTCATTGCAACTTCAAAGTTTCTTGCAGCCTTAGCAAAACCGCTGGCCTAGTTACCTCTGTGATGGCATTGCTCTAAGCTGGTACAATGCAATGAGGAAGCACCGAGGCATGAGTGGTGTGGAGGGCCAGAGGGATCGTGCCCCTGATACAGAACATTTTGCAGACCTCCCCTTTCTGCCAAGTATCCCCACAAACTCTCAGACAGCCTCTGCCTGTCCCTGCTTCTGTGTGCTGCGCAGGAACAACAAACACATCCACACAGCAGGAGTCAGACCTGCTTCTCAGCCATGCAAATCACCACTCTCTGAGAGAGACAGTCTGAAAAAACAAAACAACAAATGGTCAAACATTTGCAACCCTCATTTGCCAGGGTCCATGTGTGCTTTGTATTTCCAGGACAGGTGAACTGGATGAAGAATGCTCATCTTGCAAAAACAATTACCATGAACTCTGTATTTGGAATCTGCCTTCCTCCTCTGCTTCCTCACAGATTCCAGTGGACAGAGGTCTATTGTTTCATTTATTCATTTTATTATCCCATGTCAGATTTAATCCATCAAATTCACCCACACCATTCCAGCATAATTCTCTAAATTTTTCAAAATTGTCAGCCTACCCATTTTAGGGCTGGCATGGGGCATCAGCTTTGAACTCCTATGGAAGCAAAACTGAACTTGTCAAAATAATGCTCTTGTTCTGCAGTTCTATACAATTCTATCATGATGAAAAACATCTACTGGACAGGGGAAGAAATGCAGAAAATGGATAACATTTCCCAAGAGGTGGGCATGATCCCACTCTCTAGTCACACACATGCACCAGTACCTGCTACAGGTAAGAAACAGTAGTGAGCAATATTGTTTTATTAGGAAAAAAAATATTGTCTCACAACAAGAGGGGATTCATTAAATTTCACTTCAGCTTTCCAGAAACTGGTGCTAAGCAAGTCACACAGGTTATCTCTGTATTACAGCTGAAGGGAGAGAGACCCTGTGTCTGCTTTAGTCTGGTAAAGTGAGGCCACTCTGGTTCGGACTCAACGTCTAATTTTCTGTTCCCAATTTCCAGCTTTTAGTCATTCCTGGGTAACTTCATATCAGTATGGAAAGGTTACAGTAAGGTTACAAAGGTCATATTTGCAGAAACCTTGTAAGTGGTGACCTTCAGCAAAGATAGCAAGAAAGCATTTCTGAATTTTAAGTCTCTGCTAAGGCCCAGAGATGAAACTCTGTCCTCACAGAAGGTCAGTAACAGAACCACTGCTGACTTCCCTGTACCACAAAGTTCTCCTTCTACAAGCTCTTTCCCTAAGTTCTTTGTACCTTTGATGTTCAGTGCCTGATTTTCATATTATTTTCAGTCTTGTGGACTTTCATATCCTAGGCCAGGTTTGGAACAGCAATAACATATGACAATCATTCTCTGAATAAATACAAATTAGATGAACCATAAACATTCAAAAGAAAAACTTATTCTCATAGAATGTGCAGACTTCTAAAGGTTGGGTAAGGTATGAGTTGCAACTCCCAGGTTCCTCTATTTACACAGGTTGCCAGCTATGTGCTGTGGGATTTAAGAATGACTGGCTATGTCCTGTGCCAAACAATGGCATGACCAGCTACCATCTTCATTTACTCTCTGCAATTAGCAGGAAGATGTAGCAAAAGGCAAAGAAATCAGCCTGCAACTGGATCTGATGACGGACAGAATATCATAGTTACTTCTACACTGTTTTTGAACAGTAGGCACAGATTTGTCTATCATCCACACTGGACACAAATTAATGTCCAGGCATGGGTTTATAGTCAAATGCAGGGGATGGGGTCCAGCACTGGCTGAAGGGCTCACGTACTTGAAGCCCAGCTCAGTCACCACGGTCATACATGCTCCAACAAGACACATCCCTGGGGGATGGAAGAATTAGCCAGGGTCCTTTCTCTTTAGAGACCTACCACCCCAGGCAGAAAGACACTACAGAGAATGTAGCCCTCTTGAAGCACTCACACATACATGAGATGCAATTCCTGCTCAAGTGTTCAGTGACTATAAACCTTGCTCTCTAATGCCATCCAGATTTAAGCACCTTCTACTTTGAAGTACAGAAGCAAATTAAATACAAATTACAGTAATCTACAAATGAAGCATAAAGACATTACATCAGGCACAAGAAGCATATGAGCCAGAGACCACTGGAAGCTGGGAAAATATTCTGGAGAAGTCACTACAGGTCTGCCATACTCAGCACTGAGCACCACTGTGGCTGCTGCTGGAAACAGGAAGCACTGGGCTGGGGGAAACTGGGATAATCCAGCCCAGCTGGGTTTATGCTCACAAAAGCAGCACCTATTAATACACAGATTAAGTAAACAGCTTGGCTTCAGGGAAGCATCCAGCCATGTCTGGGCAGCAGCAGCAGATCTGGACCAAAGTGAAAGCATTCTATGATTCTATGCTTCTGTGACCTGAGCCAGACTTCTCCAGGAGGGAATAAGGGAAGTGAGGAGGAGAGCAGCAATCACAGCTCCTCGGTGTCAAGAAACGTGCCAGCAGCCGATGCCACAACACATCCCTCGGCCGTGACCAGTGGAGCGCCAGGTCAGGTGAGGTCTGTCTGGGGCACAGACAACGGGGTCCCAGAGAAACAGCTGCCCCCACAGCCTGAGTCGCTGCTTTCTCCACCACGCATCTGCTGGGTGAACCCTGACATCAGCCAGCCCGCACCGCTGCTGTCGCCAGCAGTTCCTGTCTGAAGGAGGCGGCTGGGGACCCACTGAGACCCTACACGTTTTAAAGAGAGCCATTCAGCTGCCAGCAGGAAGACAGTGCGTTAATTGTCACACAAAAAAAGCCTGATCTTATGAGATAAGACTTTAAACGCAGCTTCCTCGCCCCGGGGGTGCAGATGGCAGGGGTTTCACCACCACCCCCCAGCATGCCTCAGGCACTTTGGCAATCTGCTTCCAATTTTGGATGAGCAAATGTCTGACTGGAGAAGTTCTTGGGAATGCATTTTTTCCCCTCCACCTGCTCCTCTGGCTTTCTAAAAATGGAAAGAAACCCTCACGGGAAATAAGTCTCAGGTTTAAATTATGCGCTGACGCGCTCGATACCTCTACAAAAACTGGGAATCCTACTTGCTTAGAAATGATTTTTAATCTACTGACAGAGGATTAATTATCATCAAATCATAAACTCTAGGCTAGAAAGGAAAAAATGAGGTAACTTAATATTCTTCTCAACGGACCTGTGCTTTTCTGTCCTGCAATAAACTTTCAGGCTTTCACTCATTAGGAGAAGCACTCCTGGAAGATGCTGGTCCACCCTCAGTGCTGCACAAGCCAGAACTGTCCCCATGTGGCACTGGGGGACAGATGGGCAGGAAATAGAAGAAAACACCATCTTAGTTGTGCCTCTCTGCCTGCTCAACTCCTGAGTCATCAAGGCTGATGTAGAAATAAAATCCACATTTAGGACAGATGAGGCTTAGAGCCTTTACTGAGTAAATAAGGCACCAACCCAGTGCATAAAGTTTGCAGAGGAAAATGCTATGAGGACCATGAGAGCAAACAGCGTCCAGTTTCCATCTGCCCTGTTAGTCTTGGTTGTGTTTGGGAAGGCCCATCCTTCCCTGTGATGGACTGAACACAGATGAACCTGTCAGCAGGATCCATCAGGGAAAGCCCCCACACATCAGGGCTGCCCAGTGCTCCCCAGAGCTCTTACCCTGCAGTACTCATCGATGGGCTTCAGCCTCTTCACAGCTACGTCTCGGACATGGCTCCTCCGGAACAGAATCTTGCCTAAGGAGGGAACAGATGAAAGGGGAAGGTTAGGGGCATCAACTGCCATGTGGGATAGCACAACAGCACCAAGCAGCAAGGTCAGCAGACAGGGTGTCACCCCTGGCTCCAGCCATAGCTGTCGGCAGTGCCAGTGGCTGAGCTCTGCAACCCCATTATATTCCCAGCCAAGAAGTCCCAGTGCTGGAAAGGTTCACACAGCTGCAGCTCTGACTGCAGCCCCCCATCACTACAAGGCACACAGGACAGCACACTTGTAGAAGGTGCAAGCAGCACATCTACTCCTGGCTGGCCTGGGAGCAAACTGCACAGAAAGGCACTGCAGGGCAGGCAGTAGAGACAGCGACCACAGCAGCATCCATGGCACTTCTTGCAGCTGGATGCTGCTGGTCTGAAGTTTGCACAGGAAACACAGCACATGGCCAGCAACTCCCAAAGGCACAGCAGCTCTGTGAAACCTTGGTGACTGCACCAATGTCCTGCTTGTATGAGCCGCTGGAAGGAAATCTCTACATAAGGGACTAATGGGACAGAGAAAGTTTTTCTGATTTCATCCTGCAGGTAACACAAAAGGATTTGGTTCCCTTTTAGTGATGGCACTATCCTGGAATAGACCAACACTATGCTATGATTGGCTACTAATTCAGGGACAATTTGGCATGTCCATGCTGGCTGTGCAGGAAGTATTGCTGGGGCAGGATTCAGGCTTCATCTACTCCCCAGTCAGCTGCTTCCCACTGTGGATGCTTCTGCCCTTGCAGGCAGACAAACCACACACCCAGCTCACAAGCAAATACAAGGCTGTTAGTGACAGAGCCCTTATAAATCTGCAGAGAGAAAGCAAATAATAGAAGAAAAATAAACAAAATCTTTTTCTGAAACTAAAAAAAAATAATAATCTCCATGTCCTTACTGGATGACATTTCTGCAAGCAGTTAAGATTAAATAAACAACTGGTTTTTGTGTGAAACTGATTGTAACAAAGTTTATCAAAATAATCTAGGAGCTGAGTTTCCCCCCACACAAGGATGTCATAGAGTTGGTATTTTTTTGGCTAGAAGGGATTATATCTTAATATCCTTTTTTGGTGGTTTTCTTCCCTTTTCCTTTTGTGCTCTATTTCTTTTAATGTAATGAGACAAGAATAAATTACATGTTCTCCTTGTGGCGGAAGAAAAAAAGTATCTGCCAGCATTATTTAGTCCATGAAATGTCTATGTAAAAAAACCCCACGACATATATATCACTCTCTGCTCCAAACTTCTGCCAAAAGGCAAATAAGATACTCATCCACAGATCATGAGATAAGAAAATGGACTAGGAAATTAAATCAGATCCAAAATCTGATTGTGTGGCTTTGACTTTGTCATGATTACACACTCTGAGAGGTTAATGAAATGACAGCCTTTAACAGTCCTGTAGCAGAGGCTCTAAACCCTCCCAGACACTGCCCCTTTTGGTTGCCTTTTCCTCCATAGCTGCTAATCTGGAAGGTGTTAAAGCCTTTTGTTTCAGACAAGAGAAAGTGGTTTATCTTCATCCCCAATTCTGGCAACAAAACAATTTGTCCTGTGAGGTAAAGCCATTTCCTGGTGCCATAAATCTATCTCTCTGGGTTCCCTGCGGTTATCTCATTACTAAGCTGGTGTTGAGCCATCCCTGTAGGATGGGACGCCATGCGGTCAGAGACCACAGGGAAATCTTCAATGGGTGTCTGAGACTCTCAGCTGGGCTTGAGCAATTCAGTCAAAAGCTGCTGGAGAAGGAAAGTGGTATTCCATCTCCCTGCACTGATCCGCTCTGGACACACCAAAGCATTCCTGCTTCTCTGTCTGGTAAATTGTGAGAATTACCTGCCTTTCTAAAACATTTCTGACAGCCTCAAGGGTCACTGTGTACTTATGCTGCATAACTGCAGTAAGCTGTTTTTCTGGGGGGAAGGGATGTGGGGGTAGCTGTAGGGAAAAGACTAGTTCCTTTCTCAGTGCTCCAGAAATACTGGTGTGGGAGATCTTGGTATTTTTTTGCAACTTTTATAAATACACTGCAAAGAGAAAGAGGCATTTTGGAAACATTCTCACTTTCTGGCTTTCCTGTTTTCAGTTCAAGCCATGAGTCGAAAGTTGAACCAGTGACCATAAAAAAACATTAAGGAACCAAAGCCTTAAACACATTAAAGATCTCCTGTAAATGCAACTCAGCTTTCCTAAAAGTAATAATAAAGAACATTATATTAAACAGAGTACAAAAAAGACCCCAGGATATGATGAATCTTAATTCAATCCTTAAATGGACATGAAAAATATCAGGATAACTGTGGTGTTAAGACAAAACAAAGCCCAGAAGGTGCTTCCATTTTTATCCCTTCAGCAAACAGAAGATCCTCCCTCTACTACTGGAGGCTGGAAATGGCTCAATAAGGCCTGTAGAGAAGATCTGTAGCCACCCAGTCCAGCATGGCTTTCAAAACTGAAATCTGGAGAAGGCTGAGTACTTGAAAGCACCATTGAATAGCAGTCAACAAATTAAAAAGCAAGAAGAAAAACAAAGACACTCCACAAGCACATCCAGTTCTGTTGGCAGCAGAGAGGGACCCCCTCACAGATTCTGGAGGTCCTCAGGCAAAGAAGTTTCATTGACGGGGTACTGAAGCACATCTAAGGAGAGACAACTTCCCAAATGCTCAGCTTCTTCCCTTGTCTGGGAAGACAGACTGTGCTGATAGAAGCTCAGTCAAAGCCATTATGACCACCAGCAGGGACCACTGCAGATCCAGAATGAGTTACTACTGCTTTCCCCGGTTACCCCATTTCTCCTGGTCTTCCTCCAAAAGTAAGACCCATGAGAGACTCATGTTGCACACTCTACATTCTCCAAGTGAGTGCAGATCCCATCAATGGAAAGCTTTGCCTAAAAAGGTAGGTAGGGTCACCCTAAAGAAATAATGAGAAGGCAGACAGCAGAGCAGCAGAGACATG
The DNA here is from genome assembly GCA_013400415.1 of Scytalopus superciliaris. Classification (NCBI taxonomy): domain Eukaryota; kingdom Metazoa; phylum Chordata; class Aves; order Passeriformes; family Rhinocryptidae; genus Scytalopus; species Scytalopus superciliaris. The sequence continues at coordinate 1,951,400 of VXBX01002725.1, forward strand.
TCAGAGCCAGCAAGGAACCCTCAGCATGCCAGTGGAAGGGAGTATTTCACCCAGCATGAACATGAAGCAGGGAAATCCTGGGGTGGTTGGTAAATGCAGAACAGTCCAGGCAATTTCCTTGCAAGGGTGGAGTAGTGGTTTATGTGCCATTTGGCTTTTCCTCTGGGAAAAGCCACATCTCTAAGGAAGGGATCTATTCTACTTGAGTAAATACAGCGCTGCTTCCTCTCTCATGAATTTTACTGCAGCTCTTCTAAGCTTCCTCAGGCACTACAACCCCATTTTACAGAAGGATGAGCATGCTCCAGCCCAGCTAGGAAATGAACAGGAATTCTCTCTCGGATTCAGATGGGAATTTATTGGCTACGTGAGACGGTGCTGCCTCATGCAAATATTCCATTCACCGGTGTGCCAGGCTTGGACGGGGCCAAGGGAGGTCTGGCACATGTTAGAAAGGGCTCTGAGGACAGCAGCACTTGGAAAGAAAGACGTGGGAAAGACACAGGGCTCCAGCCCTGCTGCTAATGCAGGATAACAATATTTATTTTGATCCTTTTTTCTTTAAAGAAAATATTATTCCTAGGAAATTAATGTGGATAAGAGGCAAAGTATCAGGTTTAGCAGTGTAGAGGACATCTTAAGTCATCCCTTCATCTCCCTATATATATATATATATGTAGTCTTTAATTCCACGACCACACACCTCTTCTCTCACAAGACCTAAGTTTCCTCCTGTATACACAGTGGGTGCACAAAGTGGGAATAATAAAGCTATGCAGGAGACTGTCTATCTGGCAGCTGCTGATTCTGCAAGCTTAGAGGTATCCTCTGAATATCACTTTATTCCGGCATAACCTCATACTTAGAGCAACATAGATTTTTTTAACAAGTGTCATGAGGCCCAAGAACAAACCAGCTTAAATCCATTCCAACACTCTGGTGCTCCCATTAGCTTACTAGTCTGTACTGAGCATACCAGAAGGGACCACAGTCTAATGCTTTGTATTGACCAGTCAAGGATGTGGATTGTGCAGCGAAGAAGCCCAGCTCACGGTGGGCTTGGTGACACTGCAGAGCACAGTGTGGAGGCAGGACAGCACTGGGTGCCACTAGGCAGAGAAACACTAGAAGTCCCCAGTGGGATGGCCTAGCAGAAGAATCCAGCCTTCCCTCTCCAAGGAAGCGGGACATATGGTATAATACAGCCCCTACAATCACAGCAGATGCCAGCTGTCAGCAGCTACCGTCCTTGACTGGCGATTTGTAAGCTCTAAGACAGCCTCTAAAGCAAATCTCCTAATCACACTTTTCACTGCCAAGGAGAGGTACAGCATATCTAGGCCTTGAGACCTTCTAGACGTGTCTTCACTGTCTTCCTGCCACTGTGCCACTGGCTCAGCCCTGAGCTGCCAGCTCTGCTGCTCTTTTAGAGCCAGGCAGTGAGCAACAGCTGTGGCAAGGGCAGCAAGGAGCCAGGAAAATTGCTGTTAGCTCCTTTCCAAATCTACCAGAGAACAGATCCACCTCTTGGTCTTACTCAGGCATTGCTGAGATTGAGTCTCATTTCAAGGTACATCTGGGTGATGGATTGGTCTAAGGACACCAGTTGTTTCATGCAAAGAGCGCCTGTCAGAGATTAGGAAAAGACCAAACCCACTATCAAAGGGATGATGGACAAATGCATATTCACATTTAATCTTCATATATTCACATTTAATCTTCTATTTCAAGCACCATCACCACACTTCAGAATGCTGCCATATGATAAATATTCTACAGTAGACAGCCTGAAGACTAATGGGAAGCATTAAAAATACTCCAATGTCTCATCTGATTTATGTTTGAAAGAGACATGTGCTGCCTCTGACTACAGGAGCTCCAGCTGTGGAGATTCTATCAGTTCTGCCTCCTCAGAGTTGGAAAGAACTCCTGCTTCTGCCTCTTCATGTTGTTCTTGTTATTGTGCTGTTGAATCTCTACTTTTTTCTTACTTGAAAATCTGGGAGGTACCAGGTCTGTACATATTGACAAGCAATATGTTCAATCTAAGCTCAGCTTCTTAGAAACAGAGTCTGCTTTTGAGATGAGATCAGTCTCTTTTGGCTGTTACACCGTGGTTGCATTGCTAAAAAGGAATACAGAATTTAGCCCTTGTGCAGTTATAGGTTCTCCTTTTGGCCTAAGCAACTTCCTCCAGTGTAACTAAAACCATTTTGCCGCTCATGTATTTTTATGAAGGCTTCTACTCCTTATTGTTATTTTTATACACCAAAGAGGCACAGGTCTGCAATCAAATATGACACAAATCCCCCTCAACCTATTTACGATGTGGCATCCACCTCAGGATCCTGCCTGAAACTCTCAGACACCTGCCACACAACCTACCTCCCAAATGGAACATTTAAACATGCACTGCCACCTTACAATGTAAAATAGACACAGCACTATGGAATAGAAGAAAAAAAATATTTTTCTCATGGAAGTACGTGTGATTGTCAATCAGATGGCAATCTGACAGCAGCCAGAAGGGAGGTGTGTTCCTTACAAAATAATGTCTTACTTTTACAAGGGGATTCCAATTTCCACAGATTGTTTCATCCATGACTTCCTGGAGTCAGAAAGTCAGTGCCAGGGTCCTAACACTGATGCCATTTGCTCCTGACAAAGAAAGGGGAGGGAAATGATTCATAGTGTTTCCACTGCTGGGAGGGGGGGGGACGGACTTTTTTAATAAGTAGAAACTTGTGACAGAGTCAGAACTGTTGGCTGAACTTGGCTTGCCAAAGAGCCTCAGCTGATAAAAGCCTTTGCTAATCAGCAGGAATTACTATGGAAGGTGACAAGAGGTGATGGGGACAGATGGGGCAGCCAGGAAAGCCACACAAGCAATAACAATATTGCCCTGAGATATGGGGGATGGTGGAGAGGGTGTCCTTCTGCCCTTGAATCCTGTTTTTAATTTGCATAAGCTGCAGCGTTAAAGAAAATCACCAAGAAGCAATAAAGCATGGGAAATAACATGGCTTTTATAAAAGAATATCACTGGAAGGAGAAATCCTCCTCCATTAGAAGCAATAAGCAGAATATGCCCTTATGTGAATAATTACAAAGGAAAACCAAAGACAGGCAAGGAGTGAGGCTGGATTCCTTACCAGCAAAGAGCTCCTACCTCTGAACCTGTCTGCTTTCCACTGTCTGGAGAGGTGGCTGCTATCCTTCTGGGACAGCAGCATCAGTTCTAGAATGGCTTTGCTAGTACACAGTTTGGGAATTCAGGCATCAGGCACAGCTGGAAGGAGAAAAGCCATGAGCACAAATGCTGAAATTCAGGAGTGACAGATGGGGGCCATGAGGTGCAAAACTCAAGCTAACAACTCTGTTACTGTTTTTACAGTGTTTTGCATAAGCCAAGAGCTACTTCATATTGCTCCATGTTCTGCTGCTATCACTCAAACAACCCACTGTTCCTGTAATCTCCTCTTCAGCTGCTCAAGCTGAAGACTTCCCACCTCTCCAAAGCAAGGCAGGAATCATGAGGTAGGCAAATTATGCAGAGTTTGGTCTGGCAAGGGCAGGCAAAAGTTGTACAAAATGATCCTTTCAATTTTCTCACTGTGGGGCAGTTCCCTGTACATTGGTCTGTGAGCACCAGCAAACCTGAGATTCATCACCTTGCTTAAACCAACTTTACCACCAGAGCAAACAAAGTAAAGCATCTACCCCTCAGTGTGAGCACAGGTCCCCAGACCCCTTAGAAGTGAACTTCCCAGTCTGTGAGCAATTGCAAAATGCTGTGAGTGTTAATTCAGTTGGTCAGGTCTTCAATTTCTGCAGTGAAATCGATGCCTCCTTGAACTACACACCTCCGCTTCTCCAAGGTGGAAAGTGAACTCATTTGTAATTACTGGTTGTGAGTGCTACATTAGCCTGCAAACAGCCAAGAGCTCTTAATTGCAGAAAGCAGTCAGTTTGTCTGAGGGCAGAGGGACGAGGATATACCTGAAGCCAGCAAATGGCACACCCTCACCTGCAGGAACTGCCCTGATCATAAATCCAAGTCCCACAGAGACAAGGAGCCAAAAGAGGATCAAGTTTTCACAACATCTGGGAAACACTGCCTTAAGAAACAGCAGGGCCTCCTCACACAGAGGATGCAGAAGTGTCCTTCTCTTTGCATAATCTTTGTTACGCTGGAAGCAAAAGGCACGGAAAAACAGGAAAGCCTATGCAGATACAAAACGTCACCCTTGCCTATGCACACTTCTCTCAGATAAGAATCACAACCACTGCACTCTTTGTTTTGTTTCGTTGAACACCTTCCAAAAAGATCCACTTCCAAATATCCAGGAACAAATCATTTAATGTACAAAAATACCAGGGCTTAAATAATTATCAAACTATCTAGACCCTATATCAAGCTAACCAGAGGAACATCAACCACCGTGCCTCGTTGCTGAAACACTTGGCTTTCCTCCTGTATCAGCTGAAGTCACTGTCCTGCCTTCACCAAGCTAGTTAGTGGCTCCTAACCTGTGATCTCCAAATCACTAGTGGTCCACAGACAGTCTGCAGAGCTATGTTCCAGCGTAATTTTCACTCCATGGCCAGTATTGGAATGATGTGGGTCACTGTACATTGGTCCAACAGGTTTGGGAACCAGCAGCTCCTGTTGGTGTTACGCATTTGCTGGTGAAAATGCTTGTATTGCCTGAGCTGCTTCAGTGTCTGACCCCAGAGTAAGAAAAGGCAAGAGCCTCTCAAATGCCTTTGTGCCACCTTAACTATGAAAAATGCTCTTCCTGAGGGGCAAGACCATACTCCTGTAGCTACACTAACTCAAGTCTTCCTCTGCTCTTTCCAAAAACACATAAACCTTGCTCACTGGGGTCTGTTGAAGTCAACAGGAGTCTTTCTACTAACACTTGGTGGTATGGACCCTCAGGTAAGGACCATATGGTTCCACCTCAATCTTTTAAAGCAGAAGTCTGAAGGAATCAAGCCTATTAAAACGTTTGCACTCTTAAAAGCTCTTATGAGACCTGTCATTCATGCAGAAGTTGTTGTGACACTAAGCCTGAGACACTATCTCACAGACAAGCAGCCTCACCGACAGGGAGCCTTTGAGCTACATCCACTGGGGTAGAAGACCCTGCAGCAAGGTCACTGGAGGGAGATGGATGTGCACCACACCCTTGCCAAACTACACTGGAAAAGCACAGTAAGGTCCTAGCCACATCCTTTGGTGTGATGGGCAATAACACTGCTTGGAAGACTCCACCCTTAAGCTGGTTGAGAGCTGGAGCTGTGAATAAAATATTTGCACTCACACCACGCAGATCAAAGTTATTATTACTAGGAGGTTGGTCATGCAATAACGCGGTACTACAGTGTATACTCTTACAGGAGCATTACAGGTAGAAATTGAGGGGTAGGGATGCAAAGGTGGCTTCACAAGGTCACAAAATGAGCACACGCTAATGAAAGCCATAAAGCCAGTCCCCAGATCCCTCTGCTGATTGCATGAAGAATGAAAATACATCTACCTTGGTACCTAGGACCAGAAATTGTTTCTGTTCAAACATTTATTCTAATCAAAAAACAAATCCTCGATTTCTGCCACAAATGAAGCAGAACTCTCTACAGTAGAAGACCTCAATTACATCAGCTGCCAGGTTACACATGTCTCACATTATAGGAGTCAGATTGGCAGTGGCAATACTCCTCAGAGCAGTTGTGGTATTTGAAAGGCACTAATGAAGACAGAAATTAAACAAACAAACAATATGGCAGCAAACATGACTGACTAGGTGTGCTTGTCTGAGGCTGGAACTCACCAGCTAGGATTTCAGAAAGCTGTATTCAGAAATGAAATCCCCTGTGCTTTGCAAAAGAGGGCACTGGTTTTGTTTCCTAAATGGAAGTGCTCTCCTGGAGTCCTTCAAGTGAAACCATTGACTAATTTTAAGCTGAATTTTCAGTAGATGACAATAAGTACAGAAGAAGCTGGTGAACAACAACCAGATCAAAACTGGCTGGCCCCCAAGCTAGGAAGCTCACCTGCACACCAAAACACCATCTCAAACCACAGACATCATCCTCTGGATCCAGAAACATCTTTTCAGTATGTCTTACCATAGAGTATTCTTAAGACAGTTTCTAGTAGGAATTTCCTCTCTGCTTGCTCTGATTCCTGATAAAGCTACTACTGATTTCAAAGGCTCATGAGCATGCACTTTAAGGCAGGGATGGCAAATTCCTGTATTACAGGAGAAGAGAGATAGGCACTTCTATTTCCAGCACACACTGGGGGTCTGACTGGTGCAGTCACTTTCATACCAACCTGTGCCAACTCCAAAGCCAGACCTGCACCCCTTGCCCTGCCTGTTCTGAGCCTGCAGTGCAACAACTCCACTGGGATTTGCGATGTGCCCACAGGTATTGGGTCTGGCTGAGATGGAGTTTATTTTTCCCATAGCAGCCAGTGTGGTGCTGTGCTTTGTGTCTGTAGCTAGAAAGGTGTTGAGAACACCCCAGTGTTTTGGCTACTCATGAAGCAGTGCTCACACAGCATCAACACTCTCTCTAACATTCCCACCACCGTCACCAGTAGGGTGGGGTGGGCAAAATCTTGGGAGGGGATATAACCAGGATAGCTGACCCAAACTGACCAAAGGGATGTTCCATAGCATATGATGTCTATTCAGTACTAAGAGCTAGAGAAAGGAGGAGAAAGAGAAGACATTCATTATTTATGACATTTGTCTTCCAGAGCAACCACTAGATGTAACAAAGCCTTTCTTCCTGGGAAGTGGCCAGATATTGCCTGCTGATGGAAAATAGAGAATAATCTTTTGCATTCCTTTGCTTCCACATGTGACCTTTACTTTCATTTTATCAAACTGTCTATATCTTGACCCACAAGTTGGTTTTTTTCCACCTTATATTACTCCTGCGTATCCTGCTGAGGAGGGGAGTGACACAGTGTCTTGATGGGCACCTGGTGTCCAGCCAAGGTCAATCCACCGCAACACAATGCCTGATGAAACAGCCTTTGGGTCAGGTCTGTGACCAAGTCACTCAGTACCACCTCCTCCTAACCCTTGACCATGAAGTCACCCTTACTGCTTCCTTCCCAGCTGATGGATGTCACCATGGGACATGGTGATCCATGTGGGCACATGTAGCCTGCACCAGCATGAGCCAGTGTCCAGATATTTGGCTTCCTAAGGACAGCAAAGCTCACTCAGATTGCTCCACCTCGGCTGCATGACTAAAAGCACTCACAACAGCAGTTATCACAGCTGAGCCAATGCACAGGAACAGGGAAATGATTTTATAATTACTTATCAGATAACCATCCTCCTTCACACCCAGCTCCTCCATGTGAGAGCACGTCAGCTGCTTCCAGCTCAGGCTGCTTAATCCAAACTACGCTCAAGTGTGACTTGGCACCAGCAGCGCCTGCTGATGCCAAAAATCAGTGGAGGATGATCTCATGCAAAATTCCTCTCAGTTTGTCCACATGCAAGTAAATGCAGCGTTAAGGGTATGAGAGCACCTCAGAGGACAGAGCTACTGCCCTGGAGCTCAGGATGCTGAGCATCCCCAGCTTTCCTGGGCCACTTTCTCCTGGCTACAGCAAGGTGCCTATGTTGGATCAAAGAAGGAAACAGCACTGTCAGATGTCAACAGCTTTGCCTACTGCAGAATAAAAAGCCTCTTTCAGGGATTAATGCTCTAAGGAAAAGTATGTTCAGCCAAGGTGACAGCAGGACCATAGAACTATGCACACTGTCATTTCCCTTTCACAGTTAATATGGGCTTTCCATTTCCCAGAAAGAAGGAAAAAAGATGGACTGGAAACTAATGTTATTTTTTATTTTTAATAAGGATCGCTGGGCCAGCAGCGTAAAAACATGAAAACAACCCCAACTTTATTACTAAATTAAAGAAAAAACACTAACACGAACAGGCACAGAAATCTGAATTAGGAATGTGAGCGGGTAATTACCCTTTTGGGCCCTGATTAATTGCATTTGAAGCCACAGAGACAGCGAGCCGCCAAACGGGACTGACTGCTAACAAAATCCACACCACAAACAAACCTGTCTTTCTCCCCCTCTGCCACCACACAGGAATGGCAGCTCCCCAAATGCTGTCTGCCTTTGTGTCCTGGTGTGCAGTGCTATGCAGGGCTGGACAGAAGTACAAAGTCACACTATTGGGTACCTCATATAACCCCTCTGAGGTGGTCCAGCCTGCAGACTTGAGGTCTCCAAGTGGAAGGTCAAGAATGGACAGATACCATCTCCTCCACTTCTAGGTGGATTACTATTTATGTGTTTGGCTGCTGCAATTCAAGAATGCAGCTCCACTGGTGGTTATCACACACTAAAAGGGACAGAAGATTTAATCTACTTCGTTGCAGTGATGTAAGAGAGTTGCATTTGTTTGGGTCAAAGATCTCTGTAATCCAGCTCCCTGTCTACAGTAAGAGTAGCCAGTAAAAGATAGGCAAGAAATTCAAGAAGAGGAGACATGTAATGGGATCCTTGTCCTGACACACACTCCCTATTCCTGCACAGTAGGGGTTAGACATTTTGAGAATTAGAAAATAACTTTTAGCAACCAGTGTTGGCTTCATCCTACAAAAAATTGTTTCAGTACATTTTTGAACCCACAAATTTTGTGGTTCTAACAGAGTTCACTGGAAATTAATTTCATAATTTAATCACACAGCATGTTATTGCATACTTCCTTTTGTTCACTTTAAGCTTGCTTTCCAGGTTTCACAGGCTGCACCTGCTTTTTGCGTTCTGAGAAATAAAAATAATCATGTCCTCCTCACTCTCTCAAACTCTGTGATTTCACAGACTTCTACTCTATCCCAACCATCACCTTGTTCCACTCTAAAGACTTTTAGTATATTTATTCCTGTCCTACAAAAGCCAATTCACCTCTGTAATCACCTCTGTCATCCTTCTCAGCACCTTACTTTATTATCTCACTTTCTGAGAGGAAACACCAGGCCTGCACACGGTATTCATAATGTGGGGAAATTGTGGATTTCCGCAGCTGAAGCTCTGGGTTTTGTTCCCATTCTTTGCCTAATACCTTCTAACACCACCTTTGGCTTTCTGACTGCTGCTGACTGTTGAGCTGCAGTTCTCATGGAAACACACTCAGAACTACTGAAATCTCCTTCCTACATTGCAATGGTTCTTCCCCTCTGCCCTCCCACCAGCACTGCTTTGTACTTACCACCACGAAACAGCCTTTTTACTACAAGCATCATGAGACCCTCCTCCAACTTTTTTCAATCAGCTCCAAATTTGAGTTTCCTAAGTAAAGTTCATGACCAGCCAAATTAATTATATCACAGATCATGGGTTGAACAGTGCAGATCCTAGACCAGATCACTAACCCTGCTGGTAAAGCCGTGTTTCTTTTCAGATAGGAAGTTTTAAAGTCTTCATCCCCAGAGAATGCATTGTTTTAAACTGTGGGCTATTGACACCTATTAGCTTTTAATCCCCTATTTTAAAAACCTTCCTGTAACATTTTTATTTCAAATGTCAGAAACCAATGGTTGTTGTTAATGTCCACAAATGCCAAAGCATCCAACCTAGCAGAAAATATGCTTACAGCCTATGTCAGTCACACATCAAATAACAAGAAAGGCTGTTAATATAATTATCTTCTTATTGCTATTTTGGGAGGCACAGTAGGTTTTGATGGATCATGAAGTAATAGGATCTCTTAAGCCATAATTTACGAGCACGTCTGTCTTGAACAATTTTCCACATGGGAAATTAATCACATTCTGCCTAATGAGAGGAAAAATATCCCTTTGCAGTTTGAATTGGATTTGCCATGGTCAATTGGATGTGGAATTCTTCTTTATCCCTACTCACAATCTGAGGTGTACTGTTGCCATCAAAATTTCACTGTGCTAATTCTACAGATGAAGATATTTCAGTGACGGTTGATACTTTTAGTCAATGCCCACAATGACATAAGTCAAATACACCAGCATGGCACAGCTACAGAACTGGACTGTGGCATACATCAGGAATCATAAATAATTATTGCAGAAACTACACCCCAGTAAATTTCAGTGGTAGCTGCTACATATTCCAAGCATTCTTTGGTGTCCCTTCTGTGAAAAAGAAACACTCGGGCCAGATTTAGGAAGCAAGCAACAATCTCCCATCAGCAGTGGACTGATACAGATCACCTGGACCCAGGTCAGGGTGAAATGGCTCATCTGTCACTCTGAACTGCAACTCTGTTTTCCACAAGCCACTGTGGCTCCATGTTCTGATTTGAATGTATAAAACAGTTCCTAAGTCACACAACTACCTCAAAGAGTCATGGCCCTCTGATGCATACCTGTGTCTCAGGTACAACAGGGGTGGATTTAGCTAAGGTAACGGGTTCCATTCTTGAAATCACAACAGCAGAAGCTTCATTTGGTACAAAAGTGCAAGGCCTCTCAGCAACCCTGGGCATGAGGTCCTGGGAGATGTGAGTGGATGCTGAAGGTCACTAAACTCTGGAGTCACACTGTGGTTCTGAATGACACAGGACACGGTGCCAATGACAGCTCAAGGACTCACAGATCTCATGGACAATACAAATGTTTATTCCTGCAGGTAAAATCTTGCAAAAGACCGCAAGGAATTAAACTGAAGATTTCTCATATCCCAGGCCAAGGCCTCGTCCGGAGGCTGACTGTTCTTTGTATCTCCACAGGCAGTCAAGAATTAACTGTCTAGAACTGTGGCTGGCCTTCCCTAAGGTTTTTACTGGGACCATCTGCCAAATTGCAGTTCAGGTTTGGATTTTAATCCCTTCCTGTCTCCTCATCAAAAACTCAGTGTGCAGAGCAAATGTTCTGGTGCCGATTCATCTCCACCATGAATCTAAGATACACACTTCTGCTTGGAAAATCCCAATTCATTTATGGTTCCAGTGGAAAAGGAGTGAGAAACAGAGACTCGGAAAATGTGATGGAAAATAAACCAGAGAACTAACACATCAGCTGGCACCAGAGATAAAGAAGGTGTTTCCAGGTAGCAGGAAAGGAAGTAAAAAGATCTGTGGCTCTGGGATCCCTTGACTTTGCCATTAAGAAGCAAAACACAGAGTTACTCACTATTTCTTTAAGGCTAAAGACTAAAAGAAAACAGGATGGCTTAAAGTAAAAAAGGAGTAATCGTATGACTGGAAACTATGAGTGACCCTAGCCAAGCACCCAAAGGAACTGAGTAATGTTCATTAGTCAGTGACTTTATTGGTACTTGGGACTTCAGACTGCTGAGCAAGATTTAGACCAAGAAGATATTCTGGGGCATGCTACTCTATTTATGTTTGGATGGAATTCAGCCTCACCCCGCATAATATTTTTCCACACTGATTTAGGCAGAACGAGCCCTCACTTTTTCCCTGTGCAGGGTAAGAGTAAGTCTCCATCTTGGGATCAGCATGGTGGAAATATCACTTCCCAAACAGCAGCGTGAGGGCAGGGGGAGATGGCTGGAGAGAAGATGTTCTTTTGCAAGGAACCTGAAGATATTTTTCGAAGTATTTATTCCCAGAGCAGAAACCCACTGTCCCAAACACTGCAAAAAAACCAGACAGCCCCCAAGATTAATTTGTTCACAAACAAAATGTTGAGTTCCTCTGAACCTTCTAAAGAAGTTAATAGACAGCAGAGAGGTGTTGAGAACCTGAATTAACACTGGGTACCTGTGCAAAACAAAATCCAGGTCATACCTCAAAATTACCTAACTAGAAGAAATACACAGCATTAAAGGCTGCCTGTTTAGCAGCTTGGTGATGCTATACTTGCCACAGCAACACTGGGTAAGATTCAACTACTAGTAAGGTCCTGTGTATGAAGGGATGGGTATGGAGAGAGAAGGGAAGTGGGACCAGTGAAGCCCAACAGAGAATTCCTCAGGTACCCAACAGCCCACACCATGCAGCAGAACCTTCCACTGCACTCACTGCAAGACATAGGAGAATATTTCCTGCTGAGTTACAATAAAACCATGTTGCTGCAAATGGATTTGAAAGATTGGGCTTTTTCTTTTTAGACAGAAAAGAAGAAGGAAATAAAAGTATTTCTTGAAATTGCTACAATGATTGCTCTGTGACAAGAGACTTTCTGAATGCAGCATTCATATGAATGCATGTCAAAAACCACATGCAACTGAGGGACTGGTGTTGTAGTGACACAAATTATACTGGTGCCACTTGCCAATCAGAGTGGTGGTGTCCAGAAATAATGAAGTTTGGATTAAAAACCTGAAGTAGCTTAGGAAAATAACAGATTTTTACAAGTTTCTCCTGCTAGGTAGACTAAAATTCTTCTAATTGAGGTTCAGATCTTACAACCACAAACTACAGACCCTTTATGTCCAATTGCTGCTCACTCTGAATTATTTTTCATCACAATCTCTTCACAGTATGGCTCCAAATAGCCGAATCACAGAAATACAGCACTAGGGCTCAAGAGATTGGCAAAGACATTAACCTGATTCATGGTACAATCAGCTCTACCTATGGCACTACTGAATAATTCAGTTTAACCTGTAGCTACAGACCTCCAAAGTGGAGATTCCTCACCTCCTCAGACCATCCGAAATCACCTCTCTGATGCACTACAAGGACAGAGGATACACATTCAGTATATTTAGGACACAAAGAGCTGTTTAGGTCTGATTCACCACTGTTTCCCCCTTTCAGCTGGTCTAAAAGCCCACGGTTTCAGCAAACCCACTGTAGCAACACTCATGTAATGACCAGTTCCAATGACTTTGCTCTCCAAGGTGAGTGTGACATGATGAGGAACAGACATAGCGAGGAAAAGACCAATGGGGGGCAAAGGATTATGTGCCATGAGCCTCATCACTTGTTAAAGAGTTTATCCGGAGTGTAGGGGAATCGAAAGGACTTCTTCCATTCACTCACTGATGCTCTGTCAAGCCTTAGCTTAGGCACACATGCTGAGCATTTCATAAGCATGCACATTCCAGTCTTCTTGTTCTCCCTTCTCTGAAAAGAGAGACATCTGAATTCCAAGCAGATCCTTAAATCACTCTGAATCAATACACAAATCTGGATTCAAGTACATTTATTTTAATGTTATTTACCTAGAAAAAAGTACCAGATGGGTCTTTTTTCACACGCATTTCTCTTGTTTGGCAGGTGGGGGGGGGGGGGTAATTTTTCTTTGGATGACTCTGTTTTCCACATTGTTTATTTTAATTCATATTTCATTAATTTTTGTTCATGTGCCAAGAGGGCAAGACAGGTGCATTTCAGATACTGCACTGGAGATTAATTAAATTGAATTAATTTAATTGAAGTGAGGGCACTGACATGATCTTTTTGAAAATACTCACAAAGCAAAGAATCTGACTAACTAATTTATGATATTTTTTGAAGGCATACAGAACATTTTATTTTTAATGATAAGCAGATCAATCCCCTGCAGTCAACTCTTCAGACAGCTCAGCTGCCTGGGAGTAATTCAGGAGGGTCACTTGTGAGTCAGCTCAACAAGTCAGATTGCTTTAGATCATCTAATAACTGCCAGGAAAGCTGTATCAGTAACAAACCACAGCATAAACCCAGAGCCCCTGAGGAACCACCCCAGGCATTGCACATGGTGAAAAGAAAAAGAATCTTTCTTGGCCCTTTCTAGGCATTGCAATGGGGAAACACTGCAGAAAGGGGAGCACGTATTTCCAAATGGAAAAGCCATTAATGCAAACAGAGATTGGCCCTAGGAGTAGCACAGGTCAGACCCAAACTGGGTGACATCAGAGCTGATGTCTCATTGCTGCGACTGAGAAACCAGTCTGGCTACACCACAGGATTAGAAACATATGCAGCATCAGTGAAGCTCTGGGGGACAGCAAACCATTCCAAGCTATAGACGAGAGGGAAAAAAAGAGCGGAGTGTGGAGGGGACAGTCTGACAGTCCCTTCATCAGATGCTGGCATTGAGATGGACCTAAAGGACTTCAGAAAGGAACACAAACACCCATTCTGGCTACTCTGCAGCACCACAAGGACCTATGTGTGGCTCATGGGGTTGAGGAAGCCAAGAGAAGCTGCGTCCTTGTGCCGGAAACAAGCTACGTGCAAGAAGAACAGAAGCAAGAGACAGAAGTTAATGAGACTGAAGAGGATTATCCCCTCTCCCCAGGGATCCATGGGTAAATACAGGTTTTCCTGCAAGCACAGTGATGCTCTTGCCACTTGAGGTGATAGCTTTCCTTCCATTGTATTAAAATAGCTTACCAATTTGAAACAGAAGTCAAATTTCCAAATGCACATGCACAAACACACACCAGGAACACATTGACACTTTAGAAAACAGGAGTCAGGGTCAGATGACACTTGGGCTCTTTTGAAAATTTCCTGCTGGAGCCTTTCACACTGTAAAACTATCCTGAAATAATTTGAACACTCCAGGCGGAAAAGCCAGCTGCTTCCCTAGGCCAGCTTGAGACCTGCTCTTGAGATCCTTCACTCGCTCACCCAAAATAATCATGTTCTTGGGAAGGAGGATTTCACTGCCTTCTCCAAGGTCAGAAAAAGACCAGTTTGTGACTTCCCTATGCCAATGGGAGGTTCCTACACCCTGGCCGAACCAGCCTCTGCTTGCATGGGGCTGTTTTATGAGCCTGTGAGCACTGCTTTGAAAGTGGACAAAACAGGAATGAGAGACTGTAAACAGCCTGGGAAGAGCAGTACTTTGCTTTCCTGATGCTCTCAGCCCTATATCCACACTCTTTTAGTGCTGTACCAATGTCAAGAGAAACAGTGCCTTCGGCAGCCTAATCTAAAACAGACTCCTGCAGGAAACAGCTGGACACTGCCAGAAAGAGGGACTGAGCTCCCACCACCTCCCCTCCTTCACGCTGTACTGCAAAAGCCGCAGATCACCCTGAGCCACCCCACAAACTACCTCAGTGCTTTGATGCCCAAATTCTTACTCCCTCCTTGCACCCACCACTCTCCTGTTCTCCGAGGATGCAGCAGTGAACCATCCTCTCTTTGTTACGCTATTGCACAAAACAGCAGCCAAGCAACAGTTTTTCCCTTTGCAAAGAAATCACTTCACCATAATGTAGTAATTTTACTCCTTGATAATAAAAAAGCTTAAGCTCCAACTCACACTTTCAAGTATTTGCTCCAATGGGAGGAAAAATAACAAAGCAATCATCATCATCATCACCAGAACCATCCCTGTGAAAGGCCTAATTCCCTATATTGCATAAATTAAAAGTGGGTGAACAGCAACCTTCCACCCTAGAAACCTTTCAGAGAAACAAAGTCAATCGGTAAGCTTACGAAAACAGAAAAGGAGGAGGGAAACAAACACAAAAATCCTGCCAGTTTTAGGTCTTACCAGAGGATTATAACATCTGGAGTCTCTTTTCAAGGGGAGGTGAACCAAGGAATGGACGGTGTGGACACAACCACCCCTTGGAGTGAGCATCGTGCACGGGCAGCTGGTGGTGGGAGAAGAAGAGCAGAAAGCTGCAGAGAGAGGCAACACCCTTGCCCACACGTTTTTGTCTTCGCAACTGCCTGGAGGAACACTCCTGTCTGCTGACACCACAGAACAAAGGAGCTGGTTTAATTGCAAAAAACAAAAAGGGGCCCAGGGGAGAAAAATCCTAACAGATGATGAGTATAGCTGACCTCCAGTGAAACAGAGAACAACTTGTGAGGAATAATCTAATCCATAAGAGCAAAGTATTTATCATCACTCTTACAGCAAGAGACCACCCTGCTCCAGAGGACATCTGCAAGCAGATGTGAGCGTGAAGGCTTCAAGCAGGGCATTAACACCAGTCAGGGCATAGGTAACTACAGAAGAACTTTAGTGCTGCAGTATTTGAGTGCTCTACAATGTTTCATGGGTTTATGCTTCAAATGCCATGGGGAGACACAGTAATTCTAGTTTGTCTCTCTTTTTCCTCACTACAGTAAGTACAGAGAGTCTGGGTGTAGATTTGGACCATCTTTATCCCACTCAAGCCCCCAGATCTTCCGTTTCCTGTTTGTAAAGCACTTCTGGCAGTGGGGAAAATGAGTGACACATCTCAGGCAGAATTAATAACTAAACATGGACTTAACTGGTGAGTCTCAAGTTTGCACCCTGTGGTAAGGGGACAGAGAGAAATTGAAACCAAGCCCCTGAAGTGGACTCAAGCCCTAATTCCAGCCTCCCTCACCTCCACATGCCCAGGGTAAGGCCATGCATGGTAGCAGGTAGGGAACACCATCTCGAGGGCTTTGCTGGAGAAGTATCAACACACACATGCACAGAATGAGCCAACTCAATTGCTTTTCCACTTTGGCCAGAGAAAATTAAAACCTCATGAAAATCACTTTGTCTTAGAAAGAAAGCAAATTTACTTTGCTTAGCTTTATTACAACTTAGCCTTCTTAACAATTTGATTTCATTCTTAAGTCATTTTAAACCCTGGTGTCATATAATCTGGCAGCTACAGTGATGGGTTTTACAGAGAAAACATAGGGAAAGGGATTTCAAAAGCACTCAGACCCACTGTGACTGCTCCTGCTGAAGTCAACAGTAAATCCAATGATACCACTGGGAGCAGAGGTCAAGGCTGAGCAGACTTGACACTATAGAAACTTACGGGTGGGATTTTCAATCTCTTCAAAAACGATTACAAATAACAAAGTATATTAAAAATAAAGAGCTAAGTTGTGACCCTGAAAATATTTACATATGTGCCTAGCTCATAGATCGTAAGTAATTGTGGGAGGCCTGATTTCTCTCACTTTCTTTAATGTAAGCCAGGAATAAGAGTCCAGATGCGTGTGGAAAACCTTGGCTCACAGAGAGGGTCAGCTACAATGATTTTGGTGGAATTACTCATGCTTTGAGGAGATTTTGAGCACAAGCATACATGCAGCAAGACTTCTGAGAAACGCCACGATCTTCCTTAACCCACAGCCACACTGACATGTAAATACACCAAATGTGAGACAGGACTTCTCTGGCTATGGTGGTGCTGGATATCTGCAGAAACAGCATTAAAATCCACTCACTTCTAATTGACTGTAGCAAAACTTGGATCAGAAAATGAAGGCTAGTTAAGAAAAACTGGAGGGGTATGCGTGTTTCATTATTTGTGCAGATCTGACACTGTGACATGAATTAACCCAACTTCAAAGGATGAAACCTCATTATTACAAAGCCTTGCATTGAGTCGAACCATTTCCAGGCTATTATGCAAGCCCAACTGAAATAATATTATGGGTACAGGATTATTCTTGTTCTCTATTAATCCCAAGAGGAAGAGGGATGTGACTTATTTTCTCGTCCTGACAAATCATCTCAAGACACTGCTGAATCAGACATGCTTGCAGCTTAAGAGGAAATAAGTTAAAATGGTTTTTTATTACTAAGTTTGAGGATTCATTAACAGGAATGTGAAACTAAACTTCATTTAAATGCCATTATTGTTCATGATATAAGTCCTTAGATTGTGTAGTTACATGGGGATGGAGGGGGGGGGGGGAAAGATTTAGAGGTCAACTTCCTAGCTATTACTTTCCAGGCAGTTTCACTCCCAGCTTCCTGCACAATACAGCAGTCTTCCCTGCAAATGTTTCAGGGGAAGTCCTTTACTTGCATAAAGGCTGCAACTGTTCCCACCGCACTGAAGCCATAAAACTATTGCAGTTGAACCAAAACTTGATAACAGCTTAATGGCATAAAGCAATATTTGGACTAAATTGAGCCTGATCATATCACTCTAAAGTTCTTTTCCATGTTAAAAGGCTTTTATTTATAGTCTTTACTTACACCCAAGAGACTCTGACATATTTTAGCTAACCTACCTACCTTGTCTTCTTAACCTTGGTCCCTTTCCAACAAAGATGTCATCTGACCACGAATGGGATTTGGTTTCCAGCAGCAGAATTAACCCACAACACAAATCCCTTGTGTTTATTCCCTGAGTGATGGTGCATGTTCTGGGGAGTGAGCTTAGCCAGTATTTCCTTGATGAAAGAGGTGGAGGGGAACAGGCTGGAGCTACCTCTGTTACCACATCAAGCACCTACATGAAACAAACCTTTGAATCTCACCTATTCCAACTCTTCTGGTTTCATAGACAGTACTGGGAGAGCAGACTGCACTGAGACTCACCAATGTATGGGTGTCACTCTTACTGGGACTCACTGAATCTCCTCACATACCTGTGACACCTTTATTGACACAAGCATCAGGGGCTGCCATACTGCAGAAAACACGGCTTACACAGTGCAATCCTGGCTACAAAACACAGACTAGCTGCACCTCAGGCAAAGCACACCACAGCCTTCCCTCCACCTGCTGGGTACACATGGGAGGGACTTTGGAGCTGCCCCTGTGCTCAGATACTGTGTCAAACATACAAAGCATCTGCGTGGCACTGCACCCACCACTGCAGTCCAGGGGAGCTAATGACAGGATAACTGAGCAGCATTTAAAGCCCAGAGAGAGTCAATTCACCCTCTCTTTGATGGGGATGGAAAAAATAATATTTTTGTCTATGGTGAGGGAAAGAAATTGAAAACCATAGAAGAATGCCATGACCAGAATAAAAGCCTTTTCCTGTCTCTGAGGGTCTTCTTTTTTTTTTACCTATGTCCAAGGGTTTTCTTCAATCGGGTCTAGTGAGTGCCTTTTCTACTCACAATATAGTTCATATCTGCTCCAGACCTGGCTGGTGGTGGACATGTGATGTGGTGATGGCATCACACAAGATGCTGCAGTCTCCAGATCCTGGACAGTTCAACTGCCTGCAGCAACACTACCCTGGAAAGCTTCATGCCTTAATTTTCCCAACACTGTTTCCAGCCTTAATTTTCCCAACACTGTTTCCATGGCTGCTGTGTGGGAAGGAGCAGGGGTATCTCATTAGCTTGTCTTTTTTAGAACAAGACCAAGAAGTGGGAAAGGAGGCTCAGACAGGTGGTTCAAGCAAGCTCTTGGTGGTCCACCAGCACATCACTGGCTGTGTGACGCTGCAGGGAGCAGTTGGATCAAGCAGGGCAGTATCACAGTCCAGCAGAGTGGCTTCCACTTGGCAGACAGTGTTCTCCTTCCAGCTGCAGGCAGCCCAATGGTGGCTCTCCCATCCTGTCACCATGTGCCAGAGCCAGCATCAAGCAATGGCTTCTTCTCCCAGACCCTGGGAGAAGGGGGTGGCTGGGACATTGTGCAAAAGTAAATATTTATATAGCTGGGGCCTTCCTTCCCCTGCCCTGTATATTCTCCCCTTCTTAAAATGTCACAGATCAGCTGTTTCCATAATTGTGCAGGAAATTAGTTCCCTGCTGGCTGGCAGCTTAACACTCACGTGTGCTGGGTCTGCTGTGGCTGTGCCACTCATCTCTGCTGCTGCCCCCTGCATTCACCCAGAACGTTCAGAGGGCACACCCAGAGGGGAGATGGGACAGTCAGGGAGATGGTCACAGAGCTGCATGACTATGGCAGTCCTTCTCTCAGCTGCAGCTTAGAGGAACTCCTGTTCCCTGGACTACAGGTCAGATCAGGATCCCGGGAGACCTGACACTCTGTTTATGCCACTTCAGAGCAAACATCCAAACCAGACTCACACAGCTTCCTGCCTGCACACAGTGGTGAGTGCACTCAGGAAATTCAGGCATATTTCAAGCTTGCGACTTTTTCTTTGTTCTTCAGACAAAGCCTCGTTCACTGGAGATGTTCCTAAAAGGATTATTATCTATAGGAGACTTCTCTTCCCAAGAGGAAATCTGCTAAACACACAAATCTGCATTTGCTGTGTTTTGTAGGAGGCGGGATTAAGACAGGAATATTTTCCCTTCTGCTCTCTGCATCTAGTGATTTAAATAGACCAGTGGTGACGACACTGCCCAGTGGGAATAAGCACAAATGCCTTTACCCTGTACTCCAGTCTGACAGCTTTACTCCTTGCCTGAGAGGGTACCAAGCTATCCTGCATTTGGTGAGAAGAGCTGGAAGAATTTGGTGGAAGACACATCTAACAGTGAACTCAGTGAAAAAAAGTCTGCTCACCAGCCCTAACACCTCTACAAAACCCCACCAAGTGTAAACCATATTGCAAATGTTTTGCTTGCTCCAGGTCAGCCCTGTGCTGTTCTGAGCCCTGAATATGAGAAGGAACCTGCAAGTCTGAACTTGCCAGCACTTAGGATGTAAAAGCAGAAGGGATGTAATTTTCTGCTCTTTATTTAGAGGTGGCAAAACCCTGATAGAAAATGACACGGTTAAAGTGCTTAACTTCAGACCCACGGAAATGTGAGGGCAAACATTAATTACCTCAATCCTGAGTACAAGCCTAGGGCCTGTATTAGCACCTCTCTGAATGAGAGAAGCTCAAGAGGATTGAATTTCCCACTTCTCGGACTTACTTTCCTTTCTTCATCTACCTACCCTTGGTTTCCTCTTTCTAATTCCCATGTTATTTCCCCCTCTGCATCAGTTTTCCCATTAAACAGGACTATACTCTAAAAAAAACCAACCCACAGGGGAGTAGACACTGCCATGGGTTATTTCATTATAGTGAAAATAGATTCAGTTTGGCAAATCCCTGCCTGCAAGTATCCTCTCAACTCTGCTACTGAGTATAAAGATCCCCTTATGAGTAACGAGAAGTGTATTTATGAGAACCTGAAAAAAGCTGCATTGTGGAGCAGGGAGGTCTGCAAACACACCACACTAAAGAACATCAGCACCTGAAAAACTTAATAGATAGAGAAAATAAAATAGGATAAATCACTTGCCATCAAGCAGCAAATTCCCAGGTTCATTGTTTCCAATCCACAGGAAAAAAATAATCACAACCTATTTTAAGCATGGGAGTACATAAATAAATCAGCTGGCCCAGCCAAAAGGCAAAGTGGGCTGAAAACACATTCAAACAGAGGTCTAAACTATTACTTAGCTGTGAGTCTCAGCTGGGCTCTGCTCTCCTCAGTTGCCCAGGCAGCTTAAATTCAAATACAACAAAGACAAGATCAGGCGGATAAGTAATATCCAGAGGGAATATCTAGAGCCTGTGGGGCTGCAAAGCCATCTGAGTCCCTGGCAAGCTTGACTCCTGTGTTACAAAGCACTTCCATTGTATGGGCCATTTGTCGATGGATTGTGGGAAAAACTCAGATTTCAAACCAGAGATGAAGACAAGCAAACCCTCTCCCCGGTCTGTGGGCTGAATGCAGAATGCTCTCAGACTTGCTACATACCACCCACTTTAGATTACAGACTTGGAGAGTTATTTTTAAAAAGTAATTATAGTAGTAGAGGGCACACTCATCTGGAACGGCTGCCTGAGGAAACAACGAGCCCAATGCAGTTCAAACTGCTTTTCAAGTCTATAATCGTGTTTATTTATTGCCTTTAAAAACAAGAGTCAAAATCCAACTAATTTCTGAGTAAAAACGTCTGTGTGTTTCCCCAAGGAGTCCAAGCAGCTAGACTGCACTGAAAACCTCTCCTGGCCTTTCAGTCTAGCATCCAGCACTGCAAAAAAAAACCCCAAAATAATCCCCATTAGCTCACTTTAAGCAAACCCAAACCAAAATCTCTTTTCATTCTTTATTCTCCCTTGAAACTGTGACTTGATCATTACAAAATTCTCATCAGAAGACTTGAATGGTCTAATGAGAGGCACATCATGCTCTGCCTATGCTGATTTCTGCCCAGAGGTGGTTTCTGGTTGAGCAAAATGCCAGTTCTTAACCTCTGTGAGGGGAGTGGGTACAAGCCCCTGAAAAATATTCTGTAGGTTTTTTCTATTCCAGCCCCTCATTACAGCTGCCAGCTGGTGGATTTCGGATCTGTGTGCTGAGAAAGGACTCAGAAGAGGCTGAAAGAGAGAGAAGAGGACCAGGTACTTGGGCAGATTGTAGCACTGTTACTTTTTTCCCCATTTCTCTTTCTTTTGTAATGGAATCAGGTCCTTGGCTCATGCCCTATTAATGCCCAAAGAACTCCAGAAGACCTGACAGTGCCTCTGAAACAGGCTCAGCATGCAAAGCCAGAAGGCCCCTGCATTCCCTTATGTGGGACTTGTTACAACCCCCTCCTCAGAAGGCAGCTCTGAAATCCAACTGGTGCTGGTTGTGCCTTTTCCACAACTTCTTCAATAGGAAGCAGCCTAAGGGCATCCTATGACCTCATACTTGATGACTTGTCTTTCAACCAGAAAAAGACTTAAACCCTAAAAATATCCCCATGGAGCCTAAAGAAAAGAATACGCCTGTTCCCCTCAAAATCATCAATCCTCCCGCCGCCTGGCTGAGGAACAGCCACTTCCTCCCGGCAGCCACTGCTTTCCCTTCAAGCCCAGAGCCGACAGGAAATCCATTCTCCTCTTGTGAGAGACAGGAGATGAATTTTCCACAAAGCTCTCCTAGCAAGGCAGAAAACAGAAAGAAACAATAGAAACCTCTAACTCAAACAATAGGAGCTGCTGAAGAGCAGCTCACCAGAAGCTTGGCATCACCCAACTCCTAAGTAGGATGGCGTGGAAAGAAGCCAAGGACCTGTTAGCTGTCCTGCTAACACACCACCCAGGCTCAAATGTAAGTTTGCATTAAACCTGGAAGCACTCTCTCCTCTCAGGGAACAGGCAGGAACACTTAATTATGTGGATTAAAATGAAATTATATTGCATTATGGAGTGGTCCCCAAAAAGCTTTCCATAGGTGTTCAAGCCCCCAGGATCTCACACCACCGTGTCATGGGTCACCACTCCACCCCCCAGGAGCTCCCCTAAGATGGTGACAGGGGACTGTGATGCTGCCTTACTGCAGGTGGGTGGAAGGGGTTGGGAGAAGAGCCCCTCCTTCTCCATCTGAGAGTTTGCTGCCTCATATTCAGGAAAACACAGCAGAGTAACTCAGAGGTTTGTGTTACACAGGTAAGGCACAGCAAACCAAACATCTGATATGCTGCTCTGTGTGTGTGTGCCTATAACACCAGCAAGACTAACCCTGTATATTAAAGGAACACTGTTTCAAATACCTTGATTCATATTTTAATCCAAAAAGTAAGATGTGACTTGATAAAGAGAATTTTATCTAATCTCTCCTGGGATTTTTT
The DNA here is from genome assembly GCA_013400415.1 of Scytalopus superciliaris. Taxonomy (NCBI): domain Eukaryota; kingdom Metazoa; phylum Chordata; class Aves; order Passeriformes; family Rhinocryptidae; genus Scytalopus; species Scytalopus superciliaris. The sequence goes on from VXBX01002725.1 coordinate 1,974,558, forward strand.
AATCTTTAAGCTAGTTTTTGACTGGCTCTGAACTGCTACAATACTGCTTCCGTATAAGTCAGGAACTCAACATGACTTCAAAGAAGAGTTAAAATCACTTACTTGTTGCTCTGGCTCAGAGTGATGCAGGACAGAATAATCAAAAATTAAAAGCATATCTGAAATTTGCACATAAAATTCAGCTAAGAATTAGGACAGGGAATGCATTTCCTTTTAAATGCCCTGCTAGCAACCACTTCTCCAAGGCAGAAGACAGTATGCAATAAGAGTGTCTCAAATTTCTAAGGATCCTCCTCAGTCAGTGTGTACCTTAGAGTCACCATTGCCCTTCCTCCCAAGGTGGGCAGAACAAACATCAAAAACACTTTCCATGCACTGACCACCACTGAAACACAGCACCTTTGACAAAACGACACGTAGCCACATCCTAATTTTGCTGATCCTGGTCTCGATTTACGCAGGTGGGACATAAACGGCTGGATCAGAAGGTGACTGTAGGGCTAGCTGTGTTAGGATGAATCCATTACCTCTGCTTCAGCACACAATTTCTCAACAAAACACTGTTTCACCTCCAGCTCAGAGCAAAACAAAAGGAGCAAAAGCTGGAATATACACAATTAGGATGGAAAAAAATCCTGCTCTCATCACCATGGACAAAACCCTGCTATCGCAAACCTACTGAAGCCTTTCTCCTCAGCTTCCTCTTGCCCAAAAGACAGTATTGGAAAGGGAAGGGGGAAAAAAAAACAAACCCAGCAAGCCAAACCAAAAAGCAGACATAAGCACCTGGGATGCAGTTCATTGGCAGATCTCCTTCCCCACTGCAGCCTGCGAGTGGCAGAAACGGAGGCGAAGAAAGTCCCAGCCGGCATTGGCGAGAGGTTATTCCCCATCCTCCTGCATTGTGCAAAATGGGGAGGCTCCTGCCTGCCGGCTCCCTCACCTGCCCCAGGTATCTGGGCGGTGCTGGGATGGCCGCCCGCGCCCTCTCCGACCGAACCTCTCCCTTCCCGCAGCCCTCCTGACTCACACATGGCACTGGGCTCGGCTGGAGCTCACTCCCCCAGCTCCCGCTTTGCTGGAAGAACAGCCCCCAGCAAACTTCAGGCTGGGAGAGACTGGGGCTTCTCCGGGAAACCGGGAGCCTTGCCCAGAGATTAAGCAGTCAGGCAAAGCCCTCCCAAGAGGGGATCAGCTCACCCCGTTCCCACCCACTCCTGCTGGCAGGAGCAACGCGACACAGCTCTGGAGCAAAAAACAGGGCTGAACTCGCACTACCTGCAGCAATCTCTGCTGCCCTGTGTTTGCTGCCTGTGCTTAAAACACCTCAGCAGGCACACCGTGTGCTCTTGCCGCCTCGGGGCTGAGGATGGAGAAAGCCCCAGAGACGCCTCTGAGATGGTGCCGGAGTGTTTGTCTTCTCAAGGGGAAAGCAGGTCATTGGGGCACAGCAGGGCCAGGCAGTGGCTGGATGACATCTCATCCACCACAGTGGCATTCCTTCTAGTGCCCTGGAGCGCAGCCACCAGGCTCTGCCTGCAGCATGCACCCCAAAATGGATGGTTTCCTCTTTCCTTGTCCTAATCAAGGAAGGAGGAAACCTGACTGGGAAAGAAAGGAAGAGTGAAGGCGTCTCTTTGGCAGAGGCTCCCAAGAGCTGGAGGCAGGGACCAGAGCCAGGCTGGGGTGTTGCTCCTGCAGCTGCCTGACCAAGCTGGTAGGGCAGCCTGCAGTGACTCCCCTAATCCCCCTGGACAGGACTTGGCTTCCCAAGGGGAAGGAAAACCAGGCACGCAAAGTAGGATCCTTGAGCGAGATGTCTCCCTCTCCAGGCAGCAGGAAAACTGCAGGACAGGCACCCAGCACATCCTATTCAAAAAACCTCCTGTTTTATCAACGGGGGTCAAAAGCGGTTTGAATCCAGGCAGGGATCAAGCTGGAATCTGGGTGGGAAGTGCAAGGCGTTGCCATCATCGATGACCAGCCCTCCATGACATGGGAAGCCCAGGCCTCTCTCCAAGGCAGGGGTCTGCAGCCCAGCATGACATGCTGATTTCATGCCATGCAGTGTGTTTTCCCCAGGGCTGCACTTTGGAGGACACAGTGGAGCAAGAAGAGCTGACACCCCTCCAACTTCAGCTTTGTCTCCAGATGGCTCTCCCACTTAGTGCCAAGAGAAATGAAAAACAATGCAAGGCCTGGAGTCTTGGGTCAACCACTGCAAAACTGTTAATCCTAGAGTTGCATCACCCTGTTTCTGCCACTTGAATTGCCACTGTGCTCTTCAGAAGCTCAGCAGATCAGTCTTCTCCTTCCAGCCAAAATTCCTGCATTAATTACCTCAAGATTCCTGAAACAGGGAGCCCAAATCCATAACCCCTTCTCTGTGCTGATGCAGATATTAAAGCATCTGACAGAGAGGGGGCAAAACTTTGCATCCACAATCCAAATAAGATAAAGGTTTCTAGAGGAAAGAAAAAACTGTACTTTCCTGCTGTTGAACCCAGTATGCTGTGTCTTTGGGGGTCAAGGCTCTGACCTCATCAGACTTTCCTTGGCTTTACAGGTAAAAGATTTCCAACGCAGCCAAATACTAATTATTATTTCAGGAGAGCACCACGGCATTGCTGACAAGGAGGAGTCACAGGATGGCTTATGTCAACTTTCTAAATCAGACAGGATGGGGGGAATTTGCCCTAGCCTGCAAGGGGCACAGACAAACCCTTGGCACTCAGAATCCAGCAGCTTGGCTGAATCAGGCCCATAATCAGCAAGCAAGACCATAACATCTTCATAAAGTAGGATTTAAGTACAAACATCTGCCCTGCCACTTTTTAATTAAGGGAGTTTATAGCTAGGTATTCGTTTCCGTAACCCACAGCTCCAGCTGCAGAAATGCCATGCGTATTCTAATTATGGCAGCTAGTTTATTTAACGGAGTTTGACATTGTTTGACATTTAGCTGAGTCACCTTGTTCTTGGGTAAAGCAACAAGGGCTGTTCTGCAGTTCAACAAGAAAGAGGCAGAGATTCGATATCAAAAGTAGAACATATATCACAGAAATTTTAAATTAAATACAGCTGAGGTCTATTCTGTTCTGGCAGCTTCTCTCTTTGGGACACTAAGTCAACCCAAATGTTTTCCAGATATAACTCTTCCCTTCAAGGACATGTGGCAGTACCATCTCTCTCATGTTCCTGGAGGGTGGGAAGGGTAGGAAGTGTTGTAATGGGCATATGGGGTCTATCTCACCCTCCCCAAATATCATACAGCCATATATCAGGACACCCATCACTAAGATCTGCACGAAGACTGAGCAGCAGACAGTTAGCTGCAGTCAGCCAACACTTTTCTGGGAGAAAATAAAACAAATGGGCCATTGACAGTGAATACAGGAGGAACAACTGCTACCTGCAGACTGAGATGTTCCTACAGCACATTGCATGAAGCCATCTGCACTCCTGTACAGTGCTATCAAGGATCTCAAAATGCTTTCTAGCAAGTAAGGCAGGCCAGCAGTATCCAGTCTTATCACACAGAGGTTTCACAAAGTGACTTGTTTGTGAGTTTGTTGGTGACACAGCTGGAAAGAGATCCTAGTCTTGGACTATTCTGCTCATCCTAGATTGGAAATGGAAGGCAACACCACCTTCCCCTGGCTGCAGAGGGTCTGAATGCATCACAGAACACTGCAGAGAGCAAAACCCCGATCCTGGGAGTGCCTTCCACGAGGTCAGTGGAGGCTGCCAGATGGCTGTTCTGCCCTACTGCAGCTCCAATGCTTCTGTCATGTATTTGTGCTGCTTGTTTCCAAGTCTTTGCTTCCCTGCCAGCCCTGGAGCTGTGCTCAACACACATCTGGAGCAGCTGCTTTGCCCACAAACACTGTTGGGGACTGCATCGTGCTCCTGGAGAAGACTAAGCCCTTTTATCTCAGCTTCTCTTCACAGACCTTAAGGGAAGAGCTGAGGTCTTCTTTTTATAGCTAAAGACAGAACAGACCTTTTAACAAGCTGAAAATACTCCACTTACCCTGGCAGGCAGTGAGCTAAACTCTAAGCCAACAGCCAGAATCGTGCAGTCAGACAATAGAGAGCTGGCCAGAGCATGCACTTCCAAGAGCATGCTGCGGTCTGGCTCCTCTCCCCCGTGCCATCCCTGCAGCCACTGCTGGAGGAAGATGTGTAGAAGTGTGTGCTGTTACCCTGAGGAAGGATATCCATCATGTCCAGGCCCTCTCCGAAAGCTGTCAGAGGGACAGCGGCTCAGGCCAAAAAGATAAGCAAATATCTTTTTGGCCAGCATTGCAGAAATCCCTATTTGCATTTACCCTTCCTTCAGTTTCCTTTATATTCCAGTGACAACTCTAATTATTCATTCTTTATTACACAGTAACAGTGTCTGCAGAGCCACAGAATCCAGAAATGACAAAGACTGGCTCTGGTCTCCAGTGGCCTCCCAGTTGGTGGCCCAAGCTCCAGCTGCCTGTTTGCACCCCACAGACACAGCCCCCCAGATGCCATCAAATCCCTTTGTGGGGTAGGGCACGAGCCAACCTGAATCTGAGCAGCTGATGGAAGATCCCTCCGGGGCCCTAAACACCATGCCAGTTATTTTAGGAGGAGGTGGAGAGGTCTGGTATCGCAAGGCTGGGTGTGTGAGCTTCCAGGGAAATGGCTTATAAGAGTGGTCACAAAAAGTACTAGACACAGTAGCGAGGGAATTGCTGTCTCCAGCTGCTCGCACCCATCTTACTTAGGGCTTTCCCCACAGCATTACCTGGTAGAAAAGGAATGATTCTTTGCTTGGGGTCTTTCTGGCCTCCTTCAATAGGAAACTTGTCCAGAAGCTGCATCTGCAAAGGAAGCACAACAAACATCTTAGGGAGAAAATATGGACTGAATGCATAGGGATCAGGGGATCTCTTGGTTTGTGTGTGGTTTAAAACAAAAGCAACTGCAGAAATTACTCTGCTCTGTTGCAGGGGAGCCTGTACATAAAAAGGTATGGGACACTTCACTCCAAGAAAGGGAGGGCAAGTTTCTGGCAGTACAGAGGAGCTGGGACAGGGTCCAGGCAGACATCTGAACGTGGCTGTGCTGCCGTTCTAAAATTAGGCTCCCATTCTTTGTTACAAAACGAATGCCTTGCCTCCAATCTACAGCCTGTCTGTGCTGGTGGAGACACAGGTTTTACCTGACCATGTGACGGACCACCCACCTGGCTAAAAGTGCTGTTTGGGCAACCAGATTAAAGTGTATTTATTAAAGCACCTGCTCTACTTTTCTGGCAAGACACTGCCCACTGCCCTGGTCCAGTGAGAAAGAGCCCTCGTGTTCTCCCTGGTCCATGCAGTGGGACTGAGGCTGAAAGGCCATGCACAACCTGACTGAAGAGAAAGATGCACCTGCTCCAGTGGCATCTTCATGGACCTGTCCAAAAGAGACTGACTCCAGCCCTGAAAACTGCCCTCCCACTCACCCTCTGCAACCTTTTTGCTCTCATTCAGCATGTGGTGTTACCAAGATAAACACTCAAATCTTTACATTCTATTTCATTTCCCTCACATGTCAGATGTATGGTGCAATGCTCTATATCCCCTCCCCACACAGAAGCCCCAGTTCCCTTGGGCAGAGGGAACTTCAAAGCTCCTGCCAGTCCCAGGGCCTCTTCCCAACAGACCAGGAGATGTCTTTCAACACACAGTCCACAGCCCCTGTGGCCTCTGAGGAAGGTAAGGAAGGAAAAGGAAGCACTTGCAGAACCCCTATCTCCTCACCTGAACTGGATCTACAGCTCAACACAAATACCCAAAGCGGCAGCAAAAGCTGGAGGGGAAGAGATGCTCTCCAATCTGCATTTCATCTCATCAGTGCCACATGTCCAACCGTGTGTGCAAGTTAACAGTGGTTTTGCTAACTCAACAGATTTCCTTTCAAAAATACTTTTTTTGCTAACTTGGGGAAAAAAACAGTCAGAGGTGGGGGTTTTTTTGTTATTTTTTTTTTTTTACTGTTTTTGTTTTAAGCACACAGAATCCTTTTTCCTCTTGCACCGCACAGAACATCTCCAGCATTTTCACCATATGGTACAGCAAACCAAAGATCAAGAGGAAACTCGGGAGTAGAAGAAACATCTGCGCAGGAGAAGCAGTTAAAAGATCCCACATGTTTCCCCATCAGGGAGTCAGGCTGGTAAATAAATACACCATAGCTTTGCGGATTGCCAGCTAACTCGCTTTTCTGCCTACAGAGACGCGTTTTTTATTGAAAATGGGAAATTTTGTTTTCTTGTAGGTAGAGCTCCGGGTGTCTGAGGTCAGGCACAGGCAGGAGTTTTGTTCAAAGGAGAAAAACAAAACAAAACAAAACAAAAAAAAGGGGGAGGGGGAGGGAATCCCCACTAACTGACTTGAGGTTTCACTGTTGCTACACTTTTAGCCAGGAAGGCAATTCTCACTTTACTAGGCAGTGACTGCTTCAAGCTGGAACCGATACAGTCAAATTCCCATGGTTATTCTTGGAGTTAGATTAGCTTGGCTAATACAAGCCTTTTTAACCACATCAAGAGACTCACAACGTGTATAACTTAGTGCTATTTATCTAAAGGGTGGATATCAGCAAAATAGATACAATAAACTGCAGCTGGAAGTGTTTGGCTAAACTTTCCTAGACTACACTTTCAACCCCAGCTCTCGCCTCCATTGGGAGGGTCTGGATGGCAGGGAGCTGGGGGAGATGGAGGCACTGAGGAGGCCATCAGTGCAATTCATGAGGACACAGCCTGGAAGATTCTCATCTTCTTCAATACATGAGACAATATCCCAGTGGGAAACCATGCACATGTTTGTGCAAAACTGAAGGCAAGGCAACTTGATGCTCCTCTAAAAGGCCATACAAGGCTGAGCACCCATGGAGAAGTGTGAGGTGGGGCATCCATGGAGGAGTGTTACAGTCCCTCTCCAATCCCCTGATCACAGACCACTTGCTTCTGGCTTTCAGATTGGTCCCTGGACAAATGACTTGGATCTGGAATTTGTGCTGCATGGGGAGACAGGTTGGTGATGGGCAGCTGTGCAAGAGGTTCAGGAGGAAACTACTGGCTGAATCTCTGGCATGACATGGGAAACACAGCAGATCTAAAAAGGACCTGAGCAAAGATGTAACAGCACCCCAGCAGTAACACCCTTGACTCTATGCCCAGCTGTTCACATTAATGCCTTAAAAAATACTCCTGGCATGACAATGTCCATACAGATGAGTATGAACCACCCAGAGAACCTGCAACACAGACTGGAAGGCAATGGCTGCCCTTCAGTTCTGCCATGCTAAGAACCCTTCGGGATGGTACAGACAAAATAAAGTGCAGCAGAAGCACTCACCCTTCCTCAGCACTTCCCTGTACCCCATTCTGTCATTCAAAGCCTGTGCATGTTAGAACTAAAATCCTTTAAAAGGCAGGATTCTGTATCCTCCCACTCACATAGAAGGATTCAAAGCGGAAGAGGAGGAAGAGATGGATTCAGGAAAAACAAACAAACAAACAAACAAAAAGCAACACACCTATGGACCTGAACAAAACATCTCAGATCTCCCAGAGGTGATGGGGTTGTCCTGAGCCAAAACCTAACATCCCCACTCAGCCAAGTTCTGATGAGAGGAGAAAAATGGAGTGGCTGGGAATGGAGGAAGCTGAGGGCTGAACTACTGAAACTCCTCCTGGTAGGCACAGCACTTTTCTCACGTGATTAACAGACAAAGACCAATAAACAGATTTTCACTTCACTTAATTAGACGTCTGCAGAGCATCTGAAAGTCAAACCCTTTTGTCTGTGACAAATGTTTTTCCATTAAAGGAAATTATTCTTGTTATTACTGCAAATACACGTATGATTGATGAAAAACCCCTTCACTTAATGCCCCAGGTTATTCTGCTTAGACATGGGCAGTTTCCACAAGTTGTTGCTCACATCTTTGATATATGATAGTTAACTTAGGGACAAAGTAATTCTGTCACCTGGAGTAAAACCATCCCAGCATGAAGGAAAATAGGAGTCTGGATGCAGAGTCCCAAAGGACTGAATTAGGGCTATAGCTGGCTTTGGGCAGGCAAGAAAACACAGGTGGGCAGTGCATTTTGGCCAACCTGGAGTTCAATTCATCTGCTTCCAAGTGTTAATATGTGAATTCCACCACAGAGGAGCCTCCAATTGCATGACTGATTTGATGAGCAGGAAGAAACCTGTTACCATGTCCCTGTATCACAGGGTGGAGGATCTGTTTTGAAACAGGGAGGGTATATGGAAACCAGGAAGGGAGCTTCCCCATATATTCAGGCAGCATGTCCAGAGTCAGGCTGAACAAACACATCCATTCCCGCTTCTGGCACAGCAGATGCATGTCCACAAATAACTCATTACAGCAAACACCTCTCCAGGCTTTGTCTTTCTGAACTGCTCTGGGTTTGCCAGCAGCTTTCCTACCCTAGTTCTGCACATAGTTACGCTTTCTACTCCAAGCATCTTCCTTCTTGCTCCTGAACTAAACTCCTTTAGAAGACCTGCTATAAACCTTGTGGTCCAGATTATGACTTTCTTACAGTGGCCAGAAAATGATCAGTGTGATTAATCCCATTAAAAATCCAGGGAATGACTCATGTGAGTTGCTCTTCATTAAAATGAGAACAGACTCAGAGCACTGACTGACTCCACTCCTTTCTATTTTGCACATAACCATGAAATCACTCGACCTTGCAAGAATGAAACAGAAGACTTCACGGTTTCAACGCAACAACTTCCCTGAGCATCTTCCTTCTCATCTCTCCTGCTGCAGGCCACCTTCCCTAAGAAGGCAAATATGCTGTGAAGAGACACTCCTGCACATAAGAACAGTTTGGGCCCAGCAATTGCCAAGAAGCCAAGCATCCTCTTGATAATTATTTACTTATTACGTTTTACTTATCTTGGTTAAATTTTCATAAAACAACATTTCTTTCTGTTGTAAATTTAAGGACTTACAACACCTGAGACTAAGGGTGACTTCTCTTTAACAGGAGAGGCTTTTACTCTGCTACAAACCAACCAGTTTTATACTGTTCATTGGCTTGACCCTGCAGTATTTGCCAGCAGGAACTTTGTTCCTCATTTGGTCTTGAGGTTTTTGAAGTTTGTAGTCAAATACAACTCCTTGAAATAAATCTACTGAGACAGTTACCTGATCTCCAACTATGCCTTACACCACAGACTCTAGCTGGGATCCTGCTGGGCTCCCTTTCCTTCCTTGCAGTAGTTTAAACTCCTACAACGAGAAGAGCAAAGCTCTCCACACATCCTAAAATGAACAAATGAGGACACCCACATAATCTGTGGTGTGGGTACCTTTCTGGTTCCTTTTCAAGTAGATGTAGGCTTGCCATGTACACAGATAAAATCAAAGCTCCACAGGAGGTCAGCACTGCAATCATGGGAGACCTAAATACACACAGACTCTAAGAAGGACTTTTATCCAAACAGCTTAGTTTGGCCAGCAAAACAACATCCACCATTGCAAAATGATAGACTCCAAACTTCTGCAGAGAGAGATGAGGCCTCATTCCCTTTCCAGTGTCTAATTTACTTGTATCCCAGAGAAATAGCAAATGAAAATCAAACCACGACCAAGAGACTCAGAGCAGCAAATATTTCTGACAGGTGCTCTCAGAAACCCCAGTAAGTTTGTCACCTTAGTCTTGGTCAGCCAAGTGACCCAAGACTATAGCTCCATTCCTATACTGAGCGCCAAGAGACATACTAGCTTCTCTTTTTCCAAGTGTTCATCAGAAAATGCGTTTTTCATTAAAAATGAGGTAAGCTGACAATTAATTTAGCTGTTGCTGGACTTGAAAGGTAAAGTGCATGTGGACAGTCAGGCACCAGGCACGCGGTGACCCCAGGTCTCAGTGATCCCTTCTCACAAGGCTGATCTGAGCTCGGAGTCCCTAAACTGGAAGAAAGAACTACAGCCAAGTGGGAGATGGGGAAGAGGAGAGGAGGCATCTGTATGTGTATGGGGTTGTGTGCACATTTCTAAGAGTCTGCCAAAGAAAGTGGAAGAAAAGCAAAGATACTACTAGGGATCTGAAACTAGTGATGATGGAACTCACACCCTCAGCAGGAAGGGTTAAGAGCATCTGCAAATCAGAAAAGGTTGAAAGTCCCTAATGCAGATAATGAAAGTTTAGATGAGAAGGGAAGGTAAGATACCAGAATAGGAGTTATTAATTAAAACCCTGAGGAGCTGCAGCAATTTCCTTTAATTTTGAAGCTGAAAACCAGCTGTGCTGTTCACTAACAGGACTGATGGTTTCAGCATCCTCAGCTATACTCAGCTATATTTTGAATTATAAACCATGTGATCTGCAAGAAAAAGAATAGACAGAATTGGGTTGAATTCTGTCATCTGCCAGAGTTTTCCCACGGATAAATCTCTGGTCCTGTCTCTGCTTTTGCACCTGTAAAATGTGAGACAGATCTCAGGTAGGTGGCATGAGATTTAAAGCGAGATCCTGTTCTTCATCAAAGGCTCTGAGCCTTATGCCTCAGAGCAGTAGTCAGGGACTGAATTCAGAGGAACTGTACTCATCTGAAACCAGCAGGACAGGAGGAAATAGAAGCAGTATTATCAGTGGTTTTCAGATACATGTATTCTCTCATTTGTGGGTTTGTCCATCTGTAGCATATTCCCCTGAGCAAAGAGGGTGGAGAACACAAGAGCCCATCTCCAGTTTCACCTTCTATGCACTGCTCTAGAGAAGATCACTTCAATGGTTTGATTTCAGGATAGCTTTTTCGCTAAGGTTAATCAGCAGAGCATCCATGAAGAGAGTGGAAGTACCTGATTTACTCCAGTTCAGGACCATACCTGCTGAGATCAGTGACAGAAGGACATGCATGCAGGGAGTGAAACTGCTGCCCTGGGGACATATCCCTCTTCAGGATACAGCTGTTAAACTATTTTCTCTAGAATGTGGGTCACACTGAGCTTCTTTCTATTTCTCCTCTGTTTCTCCCTCTTACAGGAACAACAAACCAGTTTGCTCTCACAGACACAAGACAGCAGAAGGTCTGTCTAACTCCCACTCCTTCAAAAATGGCCAGACCAGAGCTATTCCTGAGCATAACATCAACTAGCAAAAGTTTGCAAAAGACTTGGAGAACTTTGGGTGAGGACATGGAACAGTACAGCCCATCTGTTAGTCACTCACATGTAAAACTGACACCTTACATACCAGAAGGAGGTGAAACTGCATCTCTTCCTGAAGCAGTGTTTGGTTTCACAATGCAACAGAGGAATAATGATATCAGGCAACCAGTGATACTGGCTCTCTTGTGATGTTACATGATGCCACAGCATGCAAGAGAAGTGCAATAACTCAATTCCTAAGAAGCAGCAGAAATTGCTTTCCTTTTATTTTGAAAGAAAAAAAAAATTACAGCAAAAATCATCCCTATAACTGGCTGACATGCCTGACAATTACAGCATTATAGGATATGTTCTGAATTAAATATAGTGCGATCCGTGAGAAAGTCAAACAAAAGCAGGAAAATGCATATAAAATAAAGAGAACAGACATTTACAGCATGGTGTAATCCCCAAAGGGAAAATGCCTTTCTCAAGTCTGAAAATTTCCACCAGAAATCTTGGAAATCTTACAAACCTATCAGCATCCAACTAAAACAGCCAGGGGAGAAGAAGCGGGGAGCAGAGACTGGGGGTCTTTCCCCAACATAATCCCTCAAAAGAGGGAATGCTGTTTCCCAGACAAGACATTTGGTATTTTTCATGGAGAAATGCAGCTTTCTCTAAAGGCTCTGCAGAACTAGCCCAGCATTTGTGGCTAACACAGACTGGCAAAACATTCAGAGGTGCTGGTTTGGGATAACAGAGGCACTTGGTGCATCTCTGAAGAGCTTGTCAGAAAGCCCACACTGTCCTTTCACAGAGCAGCTATTGAAGTTGCCTGCCAGAAGCATTTTCTTTCCCCAGTGCTAATTTAGACTGGCCTCATCCAACTTAACCACACTGGAAGATGCTTGGACAAAGGCTACTTCATACTTCTCCATCTGTCCATGGTGATTATATGTCCCCTGTTGCTCTGGTAGCTACAGTGGATTTGTCCCAACAGCATCCCTGGGAAGTAAAGCCATACCATAATGCCTGTTTTAGAGAGGCACAGAGAGATGAATGCTGCAGTTGTGTGGCACTGCAGGGTTGTGCAGAGATGTCAGAGCCATGCTGATGCCATGCCCCATCAGGTCAGTTAGCTCCTAAGAAAGGCTTACAATTTTGTGATGGGGTGCAAGCATTTTGCCATTTTCTTCCTCCCACAGCTGGCACTACCAGAGACAGCCCGTGTGCTCAGGCTGCACAACCTGGGCATGTCCTAAAAGGCCCACTGCAGGTTACAGTAAAAATCATGGCTAGGAAGAAGAGCTAATAATCAACAGAAGAGCATCTTTGCTTACATCCCACAACTTCTTTATCCTTACAAAATCCACAGGTTTTAAGTGCTCCTTCAGACTGCACATAAGCAGCAAGAGACCAGCAAGCTCCAGGGACAGACACTGCAGCCATAGTGCCAATTGCCCTTGGACACTTGGAGGGGAGCAGGACCAAGCTCTGGCCTTCAGACAGCAGCAAAACTGCATCTGACAGCTCAGTCAGAGCAGAGGTTCCAGTTTTAAATACAACAGCAATTCCAAGAAAGGGAGCAAAGCAACAAGATCACTTCCATTAATCATCACTTCTCCATCACGTGGGAATTTAAAAAAATATTTACCTTTCATCCTTCTTTAAATTTCAAGCTTTTGAATACAATGATTGGAGTACAGCATAGCCCCATTGAGATTTTAGGGTTTATTAGTGCACTGACCTTACTGAGCCATTCCAAAGGCCTCACAATGCCTAAATCCTGCCCTAAATATGTGGAAGCAGGAGCAGCTCAGCCCAGCACAAAGGCTGAATGGGTTGTGGAAGGCTGCAGGGCTTCAAACTCTCTGGCCCTTAGGAAAGCCCTGGAGGCATCGTCAAACACTGCACTGGAGCTGCAAGCAGGGTGCTGGAGGGAGCATCCTGAAAGCAGCTCAAAGCCATTAGCAGGGTACTGCTATTAATAGCACCCTTGCTGTTAGCTAAAACACACACCATGTATTGTCAGCATGATGTACAGGCTGGTTTGGTTTTGCCCCTGTTTTGTTCAGTGCCCTGAGATTATCCAGGGAACAAAAGTGATCTGCTCCACAACACGAGAGACAGGATGGCATCTTGTGGGTTCTTCATTTAAGGGGCCCCTTGGGCACCAGCATGGCTCCTCCTGGGTTCAGGCAGCCCCCAAAAGTAATGGGAGTGTCAAGGGATGGAGAATCACATCTGTCACACACTGACCTCTTCTACCTTTCCTTACTCCTCTCTTATAAAGTGGTAAAAGTTGATTTCATCGGTGTTTTAGGCAGGGATTACCCAGCCAGCTAGACCCTATCTTTGCAAAACCTGGCACAGAAACACTCTGAAACCCAATTTATACACTGGATGGTCCTTGAACTTGCATCCACAGAATTCATCCTGAGAGAGTCATCTGTTGCTCACACAGTGGTGACCTCGGTTTTAACTAAACCTTGTTAAAAACACACTCTTACTTAAATTGGTAGTTTTGTGAGTCTCCAAGATTCTCCCCTGCTTACACTGCTGTGAGAGAGATGAAACTTTAGCTCCAAATGTATGAAACTTAATCCCTCTGTTTTCATAATCTACATCTTCTCTACAGCCTGTTAACTCTGCTTGATATATTGTCCCCTGGAAACCATGAGTAACTTCAATATTGAAAACAGAAACAATAGCTCTGAACACAATGGCACATTTTACTTCAGAAACTCCATCTGAAATGGTATCTACTCATCTCCATAGGACACTTCTTGTAGCTCTGGAGAGAAGGGGAGAGCGACCTCCCAGCTCAGCACAATGAAGAAACTGTGCCAAGCACAACATAACCACAGGTTTTAAATCCACGCTGGGAGGAGACTCTTTTGTCTTCTTTTCTCCCTCTTTCCCTACCTCCAAACCCTGAGATGTTTTGCTTGCGTATCTGGTTCCAAACACATGTGTATCTCATCTTTGGGGGGATTTAGAAAGGAGTATAGGTAACAAATGCCCCTGCCCGAGCAGGCAGACAGAGCTGCACATGTAACAGACACCTTGTCCCAGGCCTCCAGGGAGGTAAGCAAGTAGGACAGGCAGTTTCCAAGAGTTCAGAGCCAGCTGCCAGCCCCAGCACAGGCCTTTCAGCTCAGGCACTGCCTGGCCTTGGGTGCTGTGCCAGCATCTCCCCAGGATGCTCATCTGGCATGTAGGGACAGCAAAGGTGTTTAGTGTGTGGGAAGGACAGACTGCAAGCATTGGTTGTGCAGTTGGACATGTAATGCAGGAAGGAAAGTATTTACATGCTAGAATACATTGCAAGAACAAACCTAGGCTTGCAGCAATCTGTCCTTACCAGTGCCTATTGCAATGGCCATAGGTTTTTCTCTGTAGATTTATTTCTGGGCAGAGGATAAAAAGTTTATGAGCATCAAAAAAGCTGTTTTAAAGAGACCTCCCACCATTAGCACAATCACACAATGCAGGTACCTTTGCTGCACACTCAAACCCATGCCGGCTCCCTCTAATCCCTGCCCCAACATGCATCATGGACAAGATTCTCTCTTTAAACACAAAGGGGGAATTTGGGTAACATGAGTTCATAAAGCCCATGCCCAGAAGGAGGATCCCAGGGGACCTGCAGAGGTGTCCCACAGGGCCTTGTAGATGGACCAAACCACGGCACAAGGCTCCACTGGAAGGAGGCACAACACGTCCTGTAGGACAAACACAACCTAGCACCCTAAGAAGGGAGGCTGGGACTGAAACCTTATTTTTGTAAGTACAAATCTGTCTGAGGAGCTTTGTTAATTTAATTGAGAATGAAAGCAAACCCTGGGAAAGTAGACTGGCTTGGACAGCGGCCATAGCGGCTGCGTGTGTGTTGCTCGGAGCCGGGTGGGCACTCCGAGTGTTTACAGGGCCTCCGAGTTACGCTCCACATGCTCGAGCGTTACTCCAGGATTTCCATTCAGATAATAATCATCCATCTCTGGATGCGTGGCTTGGGGACCAGATGGTATTCTGTGTATTATACCAACTAATCACATATGATATTTGGCAGGGTATTAAAAGCATCGATGGAGGTCTCTGACAATGGTGAGGGATATTTTTGTCTTTTTTAATCTCAGTAGCTTTTAAGTGGTGCAGGCACATTGTCAAGAAATGCTGTTGGGGCTGTGACTTCTCCAAACTTGCAGAGGATGAAACTGTTACAAATTGTGAGGGACAAACAGCACATGGAATCAGATGCTGATATTCAGGAGGAGAGGGATTCCTTCCAGCTCCATCCTCCCACCAGGAGGTTTCCAGCCTGTATCCCTGCCTGGTGGCATTTGCAAGACCTGACAGTGAGACCGTGGCCAGCAGTACCAGGTGCAAGAGGTACCCAGTACACTGTCACCTACCACAGGCAGCAGAGGGCTGCCCTGAAAGCCAGAGCTGTTGTGCCTGTCCCTGTCAGAGCAGCAGCTTCCTGAGCTTTAAGCCAAGGGTGACCACAGAGCTACATGGTTTGAACACCAGCACCCACTGCTCCATAGGCAGTTGGCTACATGTCCACCTTACCAGTGAGCATCCAAGCCTGTTCTCCTCTGACAGATGCTCTTCCAATAACATGAGGAGCAGTGCAGTGCCAGGAACAGTTTGTACATAACTAAGCACGTACTGGGTTGTAAAATGAAAACACAAGTGTTCTTCAGCCTGCCTGGCCACACATGTAATCCACTGTGGCCAGCTGAACGATACACAGGGGTTATATGATGCAAGATGTGCTTGGGTGATGCAAGGGTGCTTGGGAAAGCAAGGCACAGGAAATCTGCAGCCACAACAACTCATCCCATCCAGCAGCTCCTTCCCAAACATTTCTGAGGGGAAGAAACTGCTTTGAAGGTCAGGCATTAGCATTGTCCATCCAGGACAAGACCAGTAAGGATGCAGAATTTCTATGCCTTTCCACATCTTGTGATCAGTTTTAGAAGCTGGATGGGGCAGACAGGCAGGGCAAACATGCATGACAGTCATTTGTGCCCTGCTGGGCACTGTGCAAGCATCCAGGGCTATTTCTCATCCTCCCTGTGGATTTGCACTTCTCTATTCTGTCCTCCTCTCCATCCCACAAAGCCACAATAGAGAGACATCAGAAGGATGCCTAGACTGTGGAAACATCCTCACAAATATATTGGAAAATACAAGTCTAACCAACAAGCTGCAGGTACCACACAGCTATCTTCTGCCCCAACCCCTGGCTCAGGCAGGGAATTAACATTTCACAGATCCCCCTGAAATTACACGATAATTCTTTGCCACAGAAAATATCCAGGAAGAGAGTTAACTTGCATCAAAGAGATTCAGGCCGCATCCAGGCCCTGGAATTCCCTTATGAGCAGCAATCAAGCTGTCTGATAGCACTGCAGTATCAGACCTGGCTGCTGCTTTTACAAACCCACGTGATCCTTGTGTCCTCTGTAGGGTTCTTTATCTGATCTACCTTTAGTGCTCAGTGTTATGGCTGTAAGGGATCAACTCTAGAGAGCTGCCACTTCAGCCATCTGCAGAACCTAGCACTAAAAGTTCCATTAAATAAATAAAAAAAGACTCCAAGAAAGAAGTGAAGAGAGGAGGAGGTGGGAGGAGGAACGACACATCAATTGCTTTCTACCAGGACACAAGCAATTTCAAAAATTAGGCTCCACATATTACCTTGCTGAGAGTAAGAAAAATTGTAGAGCACAGGATGGCCTGTTTTCCATCAGAAAACAAGACACCAGCCTCATGGAAGCACAGCTACTGCTAACCTTCATTTATTATCAAACATGGACTGAAAAGGCATGGGAGGGCCGCAACTACACTCCCATGGCCAGCACAGCGAGCTGCGTCTTGCCAGCAACTCAGATGAAAAGTTATCACGCTTAATTAGGGCTTCCTTTGCAGGGAAACTTTGGCTCAAGTAACTGAACAAATGAATTACTCTACCAGACACACACATACACACAAATAACCTATTTTGCTCTGCCAGGTGCATACAATTGTTTCTAGCCCTTCATCTGGGGCTGGTGCACGTCTCTCCATGAGGTCAGATGCAGGAGAGCATGGCACAGGCCAGAAACAGAAGAAAAGTGAGAGCAGCTTAAGAACAGCAGAAATAAAACTCAGAAGAAATTTTCTCCACCCGAACAGGTGCAGAGATGTGATTATATGTGCTTCAACACACGGGCTTTCAACACGGCCTGAGCGTCACACTGCAGATCCAATATGGTTAAGGAGGCTTTGAAATCTCACCCCTGCTTTGAACCTTGCAGATTAGTATCAACCTGGAGAAGGATTTGAAGCCGGAGGAAGATGCTCATGTTTCGAAAGCAAGCACCGGCAGGTAAAGGGGCAAGCAAAGGGGCTGGTCTCCATTACAAGAGGAATTGCAAGAGCAGCTTAGGCAGGCAATCCCCTTGCCTGGATGTGGGGCCGAACAGCATTAAACACTGTAAGTACAACAGAGCCTTGAAAATGAAAACAAATTCCCCTTCTTAGCCATCCTGAGGCATGCAACAAGGCAAACCACCAGCCAGCTTCACTTGCCTTTCTGTTAAAATGAGCAAAGGAATAGGCTTCATACATCAATGCTTCTGCCGACAGATGGGCTGACACTGTAATAGTATCTCATCTACTTAAAAGCATCTCTCAAATGTCAAAGATAGAAAAAGAACTCCAGACTTTATATCCTGACTCTGAACGTGTCCCTCGAGGTATTACTTCCATAATTTGAACCATGCAGAAAGAACCTATTTCTATCATCAGACAGGAACATAGAGAAAGATGGAAAAACTAAGATGAGGAAGAGATACTGCTGAGGGCTTATGGGATTGGTTCTCAGCATAATGCTGATTTGCAGGAGTCTGACAGTTCTGGGACATGTGCAGGTGCCCTGGGTGCCTGCAAGCAGATGAAAAAACAATGAAACTACTCCAAAAGGGCCGATTTCTGCAAAATCAATTATTTCTAGGATTCAGAGGCCCCCTTTTTCATGCTTTGGCATTTCATGTGAAGACAACTTTTCTTCATGATGCCACTGGATTTTCAGACACAACCAAATTTCATACCCAGGGAAACCTCTCACACTTGCCCTCTCAACACTGGTAAGTCTCCAGGAGTTATTATAGTGCCACATTGACAGCACTGAGCATACAAGGATTGTGTAACAATGAGTAACTACAAACTGGCTTATATTCTTTACTGAGAGGGTGGTCAAACACTGGAACTGGCTACCTAGAGGAGTGGTCAATGCCCCAAGCTTTCCAGTACTTAAGAGGCATTTGGACAATGCCCGTAACTTGCTTTAACTTTTGGTCAGCACAGAAGTGGTCAGGCAGGTGGACTACATGGTCCTTGTAAGTCCCTTCAAATTCTAATACTGAAGGTCCATAGGATGGACATACAGCAAGAATTTCCATATTTCCAGTGTTCAAGATTATGACAATCTCACAAGATGAGAATTTTCTGTGAATTTTTACTGTCCTTGGAGCAGAATCCAATTGCCAGGACTGAATCTTAAACTCCAGGTGAGAACAAAATGATCCATCTGAGTTTCAACACGACCACAGTCACTGCGGTATCTGGACACCTGACAGTCATGAATTAATTTATCCTCTCAAAATCCACAGGAGATGAATGCTCTTTCAGAACAGGCACTCCAAAGCACAGATCTCTAAAACCCAGCTCTTCTGCTTTAGGCAGGCCGGGGCGGGGAGGGAAATTACACTGTTGTTTCTTGCAGCTCTTGCAGTGCTTTAAGCACTTTAAGAAAATGAGACAGAAGGCCAATACACATTATGTGCCTTTAGCCTAGGAAGGACAGCAGGAGTAGGAGAGATCACTGTTAAACTTGACACCCCCATGGAGAAAAACAGCCCTCCGTGCTGGTGGGCTGGAGCACATGGACGCAGTGACTGTAACCTTCCCTGAACCAGGCTCTGCCTGCTGATCTCCCAAAGGCAGGGACACAGCCAATGTCCAGCACAAGTGATTTGATCCTGAAGTCTCCCTTCCCAGCTGTCCCCATCTCCCTTCCCTACACTGGTAAAATACTGTTGGCATTTATCTCGAGAGAGCTTCTAAACTTAACTAATCTTGATGAACAAAGGGATTATTTCTTTCAAGTTATATTCATCAGGGCTTGCAGCTTCTTGTGCCTTTTCTAGCCCCTAACACCAGAGAGGTGTACCTCTGTTCAAAACTGGTATGTGCTACTGAAATTCAAATAAATTAACATGTGAGAAAGAAAGAGTTACTTTTCCATTCTGGATATTGACTTGAGAGCCTGATGTATTTGAAATCAATTTTTAAAAATATATTTAAATGGTTCTCTTTTATAGAGGGACTTTGTTACAATGTGGAAAATTCACAGCTCCCAACATCAAGCCATGGGTGGAGGGAGTCTGAAGTATGAATTAAAAATAATGTGGTTGTTTGCAGAAATTAGCGGCACCGATTTAAATCCACACTCCCCTCCCTCCTCAAATAATCACCCTGTGAACAGAGGTGGTTTATGGAGCCCTCTGGAAAATGTTCCTCATGGCCTCCATTCTGAACCTGAAATAAAATACATCACATTGCAGCAAATACTTCACCAGGGTGCTGCTCTCTCTTCCCCCCAACCCACGCTCCCATTTGTTGCTAATTAAATGAAACAGCAGGTGCTTAGACCACAAGCACAGCAGGGCTGGAGCGAGTGCAGTGATTAAACCCCCCTGGAATGTCTTCTTGGAGAGCTGCATCTTTCCAGGGACTGGACTGTAAGAGGAAAGATGAGATTAGAGGCAAGGGCTGGGTCGGTCTTTGGCTGCAAGCTCCATGTTCAGAGGGTGCTTTCGAAGGACGATGGAGCACTAGAAACATCAGGTTTCTGGTGAAGATGCCATCTCCTCTCTGTTTCACCAAACCACCCTTCCAGCATCCTTGCCAACACAGCGTGCTCTGACTCTGGGCTGCAGAAATCTCCTTTCTCATCCAGCTGAGACCCATCATCCTAGCAGAGAGCAGCCTTCCCCATACCAAGGCATGTGTGGGCACCTCAGATCCTCAGGCAATCATTAGCAATGCAATCTCAGAGGCAAGAAGCCATCCCAGCCTAGCCCTGGATGAGGCCAGGGAATGAATACACCACAAGCCAGGGTGTCAGACCTGGCTGGGAAAGTTATGGACTGTGTCTGAAGGCATGACACACCAGGTCATGCTAATGAGCTGTTCCTAGTTGCCATCCAGAGCAAATGAGTGCAAGCCCGAACAACAATTTTGTAACAGTAACTCATTCTTTGGGACACGTCCTGACACCATGACTCCTGACATTCTCTGTGATGCCATCTCATCCACAGGTACTCTGGGCACAGAGCATGGACTGCTCCTTCACATGAAAGGAAAATGACCTTTGCTGTCACCAATGCCATCTCACCTCCTGACACCAGACATTGAACAAACCAAAAGGCAAATGCTATTTTATTACTGGCACAGGATTGTAAGGAATGGAGGATGTGGAGCAAGGGGCATTTACAGGCAGCCAGAGCTGAGCAGCCCATCAAACCAGCTCTCCCCTGAGTCCTCCTCTGGGGCCTCCTTGTTTCACCCCAGCAAAGTCTTTCCCCTGCTCTCCATGCCCTCCACCCACAGCCACGTTTCCCTCCCATCCCAGCATGCCAGTCTTGCTCTGGTGACTTCCCATGGAGACAAGCTGGGATGACTTTAAACACCCAAAGGGCACCAGTAACTACTAACATGAGGAGACACTAAACCAGTTACCAAACGGGATAACAAGGTACAAGCCTGGCAATGAACTCCTCATCCCTTCTAGAAATTCCATTCCTGACCACAAGAGTCCATGGGACCAGGACATAATCCCAAGAAAGAAAAGCACTATTTATATTTCTGCTGAGCACTTCACTTCTCTTTGGTCACTCTGCTGATGTTTCACTTCTTCACCAAATCCTGTCAGCAATGGCTGGGGGCTCAGAGGGAGGAGAGGGAATGTGGTCATTAAGGTCTGGCTTAGCTACTGTAATACAGCTAACATTTGGCTCTGTTAAAAATACTCCCAGCCAAAGACTTCAAAGCATTTTACAAACATTAATGAATAACCTTTCTCCAGGAGGGCTGATTATAGCCCCCATTTTATGGGTGAATATTTCCAGATAACCTTCCTGCCACACCAGAAGTTCCCCACTCCTTCCACACCACAGACTTCCAGCTCCTAATTACACAAAAACCATTTCCACACTTAGGCAATGAAATATATTTTGACCTATGAGTGGAACAGGATTCAGCATGAGGTTTCCTAACAACAGGCAGGAACTGACAGCCCTAGTGCTCTGGCAGCCCACAGCTCACTCCTGCTCAGCTGTATAATCTAGGGCTGTCCCACATCCAGAATGAGCCTGAAAATTTGTAGGACTCACCTCCACCTTGGAAACACCTTTTGCAAACTTCCCCCTTTACATAAGGATAGGCAGGGACCACCTTCATGGAGCACACCAGTCTTTATTGCTCCACCTGCCTTACTCCCAGATCCCAATGGCAAATGAATCTCTGCCACCTCCTGAAGCATCAAATGTTAAACCCTACCCTCATATGAAAGCAACCAGCATCCTCTACCCCTCAGCATGGTAACACAACAGGCATCACACATGGCTACAGAGGTTTTGGCAAAGCTGCACTAAAAGTCACCAACACACAAAAACTACCAGACAGCCTGGACTTATTACAAGGAAGGAGGTGTTTGCCACGTGCCATCCCACATTTTCTTCACCAGGAAGACATGTGCCAGTTTTGTTCAAATGGAAGCAGCACATCACTGTAGTGACCAGGACAAGGCTGGACTTGAATTTCAAAGATCCCCAGACCACAGAGAGACCCAAACTCACTGAGCTGTCAAAACCCAGAGATTAGCCAGATAAAAAGAAAAGCCTGTGAAATACGTTTTTGCTCCAGGTGGATAAGTTTCCTATAAAACTGATCATTAAACTCACCTTAGTCCTTTGAAAGAATTTTTTCCCTGTTATTGTTTTACTTAGTCCTTTCCTGGTTTGCTTTCTAAATTCTTCCCATTTGGCATTTTTCCCTCACTCTCACAGTGTTTTTGTGGTCTGTCCTTCATGTCTCTCAAAACACCTGGCTGAAGGTAGTGGCTCAGCAAGTCTCACTGGTATTCTTAACACACCCTTTAAAAAACAAATGCATCAAGGCCCAGGCACGTGGCTCTGATGTTACCTCAGTTTGCAAAAGCACTGCTAAATCAATTAGAATCTACCCTTGACTGACCTGGTGAACCAGAGGCATCTCTGCACAGACCCTGATGCCCCATGAATGGCTTCAACAGAGAGCCCTGCTCGTACTGCAGAATTACAGAAATTATCCTAAACACACTAGGATGCTGAGCCTATGCTTAGTCCTTTGTGACCTTGTTCACAGCTCCTGCCACCAAGGACTTGTCAACAACTTGCTCCACTCTAAAAGTGTGAACCCCCTCACGGGACTACAACTCACCACTCTGCTCTGCTGCCTTTGCACCCTCACAGGGTCCCAGATGCCCGTGAACAAGTCCCATGTCCAAGGATGCTCTTGCACCACTGGGAACAGCTGCAGGCCTGAACTGTGAGCTGCCGCATACCTGAAACTCCCACCCAAAGTAAAGATCTTGGGATTTGGACCTGGGAATGCTTGTGGAATGCTCCCAGGGCACCCTCCTCACGCAGACATACCAAGGAACCATCAACTCTGCCATGCTTTTCCTGGACATAGGCAGGAAAGAGCAAATGCTAACCCAGCAGTGAAATGGGACAGCTTCAAAAAACTACAGTTACGGGCACTTGTGTGGGTAAATGCTCAGTGACAGGTGTGGAGTCAGTGGGTTTCCAGCCAGGAGAGTGCCAAAGGATCCAACATATTCTAAGACTTCAAGTCATCCCTTTCCTGCACATATCCTACAGACCAGACCCCTCCCCTGATATGGAAAACAAAAGGTGGAGACCAAATTCCTCAGCTTAGCTGATGGTTGTTCAAACAGGATGCCCAGGAATGAGTGTGCAGGACACTGTGCTTCCCCCAGAACATCACTATTCCTGCTTTTTGCATGACTCCACCACGCATCTGCTCAGCATCCTGGTTGCTGTGTGGCTTTTGTTGCTCTGACCGCTCCACTTCGATGCTTCTCCTGAAGAAGGGGAAGTGGAAATTGCAAAAGGCAGTTCTGCAGTGGGAATACTTGTGTTTGCACGAGACATAAAACCACTCTGGCTGCAGAAAAGGAGAACCATGCTGTGACTCGAGGCAAGCAGGAAGGGAGTAAGGGAAAAACAAACTCCCAAATTCACGCTCTGTACGCTGATGATGAAAAGGTCAATCATTCAGGTGCTACAGGGAAGAAGCAACCCAGTGTTCATAAATCAGTCCAGGGTGAGCCCGATGAGGAGCCTTTCCTATGGCAGGCAGGACTGTGCACAATCCACAGCGGAAGAGATGGGAGTTGATGCTTTTCTGTGTCCTGTAAGCAAACCCTGGTGTAACAGGACCAAGAGCTACTGCTCCTTCCAGACACGGCCTTCCCACATCTGAGCCTGTAGGAGCAGAAAGCCAGGAGGGGCGAGGTGACAGGGAAAAGAGCCCTGACACAGCCCTGCATAAACTTTCCATTATGTCTGGGCAATTTTCTATTTGCACTTAAATGCAATAATGTAAATAAACTCCACATAACCCTCGCAGGGCTATTTAGGACGTTTGCGAAAACAACCAGCTCCTCTCATCATGAGCCAAGGGATGCGAACACAACAGGCACTTCTCATCTTGGTCTCCGCACACTTAATGAAAGTGAAGGATTGTATTCCCTGCACAAAAGCAGAATTGTGTTTCAGGGCTGGGGGTGTGAACCCCGTGCCATTTTCCGGCAGTATAAATAATTGAAAGCTGAGTACGATTAGGGGAGAGTGACAACGTAGCAGAGGGGGTGGAATTGTCATGCTTGAACTTTTGGGGCTCGGGTGCTTCAGGGAAGAAGGGGCATGGAAAAATCCTGCAGAGGAATTTAACTTTCACACAGATATTCCAGGAAAAAAAAAAAAAAAAAGGTTGATCTTGATCTCTGACAAGGGGAAATATGCCAATAAAACAGCAATTGGAGAATTTGCTGCCTGCGTGAGGTCAGCAGAGTGAGAGCTGGAGCTTTTGCTGGGGACAGTCCCACAGCCAAACCACTCCCCTGTGTTTTATTGTTCCAGCAAACAAAACCTGGAACAAGGTTAACAAACAAGTGGGCTGCTCCCAGGGCTGAGCTTTAAATCCTTCTGTGGAGACCTAATGGGCTATGACAAGAGCTTCCAACACCAGAATAATGGAGACAGAGGAGGGATAACATGGGAGGTATATGGAGAGCCTTGACATGCTCCAATGGAGAAAGGCTTTCAGCCCAGTTTTGCCATTATTCTGCATAATCCCTTGTATGAGACACTGTCCAGGCACAAAAGCAGCAGCTCTGGGCCCAATACCAAAACTTCCTCCTCATGGTTCAGAATTTTTGGTAATTTCAGGCATGTTCTCTGTGGCTGTACCCAGGAGAGACCTTCCCACATCAGAGTGCCTACCATCCTCACAGCCTGCAAGTCAGCAATAAGTGGGGGATGTAGGTATTGATAAAAAGAACAATTTACACAAACCAAACCTCTAGAAAAAACAGAAATAATTCCAACAAATAACCCTTTTGACCAATTTCACTGTTTTCTGTGCCTGCTAGAGGCCCTTAAGTGGAGCTTGATATTCTTCAAGGATCATGAAGGATCTTGGCAGGTAACAAGCTTGTGTAGTTCAATTTGTAGATGCAGAGTATCTGATATTACAACATAAGGTAACCTTTCTGTGCCCCAGCAGAACCATTTTAATCCTTTATAAATCAGGTTCCTACTCCAGACAATGCAAATCCATCCACTGGAAAATCTGTTATCCATTACAGTTCTGCAGCACTCCCTTGAGGTTCTTGGGTTGGACAAATCCACCCAAGTTAAACTCTTTCCAGGTAGTTCATAAAAAATGCATGCACGCAAAAAGCACATAAAACCATTTGGTTCTAGCTTGCAAATATTATCCAGAGAGTCTTTTTCAGTCAAAAATACTATCCCATGAACACACAACCCTCTGGTAAAGTGGCATCACTTTACAGCCATCAGACTTCAACTGGAGAGGGAAGCTGAACCAAAAACCAGCATCACAGCTGAACCTTCACAAATCTTTTCCAAAGCTTATGCAAGCTTAGGGCCAAATCAACTGCTTTCCAAAGCAATCTCCACTGCCCACCATGGTTCACACACTGTCCAGGCACCACACTCCACACCTGCACAGTGTTTCAGGGAAGCAGCAGACCAAAAATCTGCAGTCTCCATGGCTCCAGGGGCACAGGCTCTCAAGGAGTAAAGTCTACCTGCTGGCCAAAGGCACACAGTTGAGCAAGTCTGTTTTATACCAGCAGAACTCAAGGGTATGTCTGTGTGTATCCATACATGCTCTCTCCGGAGTGATGATAGAAGATGCCTTGGAAGAAGGTGGAGGAATTATAGCAGGAGACCATGTATAGTTAAAAACACACAGTAAAGAAGTCAACAACCTCTTTGTGATGCTCCCACACTTGTAAAAAACAAACAAAACAAAAAACCCAAAACAAACAAACAAAACCCAACAACTCACTACTATTCCTTTGTCTAATCCCGTATAAAGCCCAAAGCTTAATTAAACTTTGCTTTACTTTTTCAAGCACACTCCTGATCCTAGAAGAGCTACAAACTGAATAACAAAGATCTATTGAACTTTTGCTCAGAGGCTGCAAAAGGCAGGAAATCAGTGGAGAGGATGAATTCCCTTCAGCGTTCAGAGCAGATCACTAATTGTGCAGACCCTCTGGAGCATCTGACGTTGTCATAGCACAGCACACAAAAACAACACAGTAATGGCAGGAAAAACTCATCTTTAAAACAGCTTGCCACTTGATGTTGTGCTCCTGTGAGACCTTAGAACTGAATTAACATCTAATCTGCATTAGATAAAGGGAAAGCTTCTTGATGTTGTGATGAAATATTTAAATCCTACTGATTGCACACACAGGACACGAACACCAGGGAAATAATACTTGTCAACATCCAGGAAAATATCAGCATTGTATGGAAAAACATTCATGTGGTGCGATGACACCAAACAACATCCATCACAGTCACTGATGCCATGATGTGTGTGGCTCAGAACCCTGGTCTTGTGAAGCAAAGGAATGGAGGAGGACACAACTGTCAGCAAAGCAGCTTCAAGAGATTCCCATAGGCTGGGTTGCCTTCTCAACTGCAGGTTATTTGCTGCATTCACCGAATGCACTGCTATTGTAGCTTGGCAGGCACTTTGCCATTTCCCCATCATGGTCCTCATCTTTGTCTGACGTGTAAAGTCTCTTTGCAAACAAATACTGGAAGCTGAACAGATTGTTTGGCCAAGCAAACATTTAAATAATGATGGAAATAAGGATTATAAACAATTCCATTTATTCATTGAACACAAAGATACTGCCCCAACCCAGCTGGTATCCTAAGGCACTGACAGAGGGCTAGAAGGACAAATCGTATTTAAATAGCCTTTAAATCGGCAGAGACAACTATCCCCAGCTCAATAACCCTATCAGCTATTAATTTCTTCCAGGGGCATCTCAATTCCTCCAGCAAGCCCTGTTATACACTTATCACTGGGTTGTTTTTCTGAGGGCAGGCATCAAGGGGTCTCTGCTTGGTCTCAAGCCAAGTCTTGCAAGTGCGGCTGCACCAGGAGCTCCAGCGCAGCTGCCAAAACATGGGAGGCACAGTCAGTGGCACAGGACTCCTCCTGGAAATCTGGTTTTCTGTATCCCTTGCAAACCTTGCACTGCTGGCCTCTCTACACACTGTCTGGTAGAGCAGCAGGAGACAACTGGCCCATCTCTACTCTGAAGAAAGGATGTGCCATTTCTCCCCAAGGAGTCAGCGCTGACCTTTGGGAACAGACATGTTGACAGAGTCACGGTCAGATTTCCTCTCAGTTTTCCCAGTTTTGTTTCAGTTTCAATACTGTTCTTAAGGAATCTACTTTCAAACCAAACCCTACATCCAGATGTTAGAGTAACTTCATCCCCACAGTCCCAAGACTATCAGGGATGGCCCTGAAGCCAAGCACTGGCTCTGAACATCATGGGTCAGGTATGGAGCCGGGCCCTTGATCTGAAGGAGGATTTCACAACGTCTCTCAATATCTACAGCAGGACCAGGAGGTCCAGCACCCCACACCAAGGAAATGGGAGCAGGAGAATCTTGATCCTTGCAACCCAGACCATCCCAGCCAAGGCCAGCACAGCCCAGTGCAGAGGGAGCCATGTGCTTTGACTGCAGAGCCCAGATCCCCTGCTAACAGTGAGAGAAACGTCTGTTTCTTCCCCTTTATGTTTCACTGTTCACTTGCACCACAGCTTCATGCAGCAACCCTCTGCCATTGCTGTTCCTTCCTACCTCCTCTCCTGCTCTATTCAACCCCACCTTCTTCTCCAGCTCTCCTGTCTGTTTCCTTACTCACCCTCAGATGCACACATGCAGCCCGACAGAAACACTCCCTGAGCTTGTCAGAGGCTGGGAATCTTTTCAACGCAAACCTCCCACGCTGTGAGAGGGGCAAGCTGCATCATGCATGGAGCCAAACATCAGCTCTCCTTCCCTTCCTTTCCCTTCCCATAGTGCCAGCCAGGAGCCATGTGCAGGGTGGCATCTGTGGAAAAGAGTGTCACACTTCATGGAGTGACCTTGCTGCTGTGGATGGCTGGGAAGACCAAGCGGTGATTCTACTCATCCTGCTAAAAAGGCCTGGTGGGCTGAGGGTTAGGAATCAGCATTTGCAAATGCAGGAGCACACTCGTCCCATTGCATTCTTACCTATACTCTTCACCACTGATAAATACAGTGCATGCTTGAGCTTGTCCATTCACCACTCCTGCAGAGCTAAAAGCGTGAACATTACAACATGAACTATCACAGGTCCTACAGTCAGTACTGAGTTAGACTGCACTGGACCACCAGAATTAGGGCTGTACATCTCCACTTGGGCAATTAACCCAAATTAACTAATGGCCATGAACACACACAATTCCATCAGTATCACATAAGGTACCTACCCTGCAGGCACCCTATACTGATTCCCCCTTTGCTCTGCCCTAGAAAGCCTGCACCCCAAACCCACCATGTTCTGTTTCAAATTATAGTGACCTGTGGTAAAATCCAGGGTGTTCAGGCACGTGGCACAGTTACAACCACCAAACTGGGAATGAGAGTGGATGTTAGACTGTTTGATACAGCTTGGGGTAACAGAGAAAGGGATGTTGGAACAGAAGAGCATGGAATGGGAGAACAATCAATAGCAGCAGTGTTCAGGTGAACTCCAGTCTGAGTAAGAAAAGCAGAGATAGACACTGCAACTACTGGCTTTTATAGTGCCATTTTTGTTTAATGTCATTCAGTTACTCCATTACAGCACTATAAATAATCAGAATGACCCAGGTCTTGATGTTTTATCATCACCCTGAAAACAACTTGCATCTCTTTCCTCTTCTTAAGAAAATTCTTGACATTCTTTTTTTTTTTTCTTTTCTCATGTTCTAATTGGCTGCTAGTGAGGTCCTCTTTCTGCACCACTTTGAAGAAAACCTGCTTAGATCAGCAGACCACATCAAGCAGATAATTTTGTGCTAACACACAAAGCCAATGCTTGAACAGAGCTTTGTTTATTTGCCTTTTCAAAATTGTGACATTTCAGATATCTCCTTGCAGCCAAAATGTCTGTGTAGGTCATTGTGCAGTGAGACTGCAATCTGCCCACCTAACATTCCTGCCCCGCCTCCAGCAGGGATGTCCTTTGCCTATTCTACAACCAGGAACACAACATGGGATTATGACATGCTGCTAAACCCAGCTCCTGTGTTTTGCCTTGGAGAAAGCTCTATTTCACCATTGTGAGAAAGGATCCTCCCCCAGCTCCGCACACAGAGACCCAGCCATCCTCATGGCATGTAGGATTTGGTCCCTCTGCTGAGGTGCTGGTCCTGTTCATGCTCTGACTGGAGGTACTGAGTAACACAGGCATGAAATCACACCAGAACATTTGGAGTCACTGGATAAAATGCAGCAGATGAGGCACTGGTGACTGAAGCTGAGACACAAGGTACTGAAGCTCTGCCCAGTTCTCCCTGTTCCCTTTGTGGGGGGTGTTTCTTAGCAGCAGGGGCACCACCCGTCTGGGGCCATAATAGCTATAAAACACCCAAGGTACTACTGAGCAACTGGAAGGATGGTATGGGGAGTGGGGAAAGATCCACCCTTCATACTTGCCAGCTGCAAACTCTGTGGTTGCTTTCCAGCCCAGCATGGCCATGGCAGGGTGAGCTGGTTGCATCCCCACACTTTTCCACCTTATGCTTTGGGTAATTATTTATGCATACGCTCAACTGCAAATCCCTACCCTGCTAACAGCCTCCAAAAGCACTTTTCAGCAAGAACAACGTGGGCCTTACATCTGTAGATGTCTTTTATTGCATAGTGGAAATGCCAGGAGTTTTTCCTGCTATCCCAATAAAACAGTGTCCTTTCTCAGCTCCTTCAGGGACAACAGAGGCATTGCTGAACTATCACCTCAGGACAGGATTCAGCACCCGCCACCAGAAAACCCATCAGTGATGGTGGGAGACCTCAAACAGCACCCAATGAGCCACCAGCCTGTCACAAGGGTCAGCACTACAGACAGGCAATGTTCACACCACTCTTCTCACACCCCTCCAATCTCCACTGCAGGCAAGTGCAAGAAAGCAACACTCTAAACATTACATTAGGACTTAGCTTTAACCCCACATGGTGCTCAGGTGTGAATGTCTCCCCAGGGTGAAAGACAACAGATAATTGGACTTGACAAGCAATTTACAGTGATGCTTTCATCTATGCAGTTAATCCAATCTTTTCAATCCTAGTTACTGAAACATTGGCACTCACATGTATTCCGCTGCCATCATTTGACCTATGCTCAGGAGCAGATGTGACTTGAATGCACAATTACATGATGAAGCAATGCCCTGATTTAATTTAAAATATGTAGTTAGAGATATCCAGCCCTCACTGAACCAGGACAGGGCTGACACTTGGCTTGTTGCTTTAGGTTTTGTTTGCTGTACTTTTTACACCTTTTTGGGGCAAACAAATTCCATGGTATGTCCAGTCTTCCTGCCCTATTACTCATCTTGAAAACAACAATACTTCCAATTCAAGCATATGTGCTGCTGAAACGGCAAAATCAAACACTTCTGGGATTTGAATCCTTGGGACAGAGCAGCCTCTTACTGCCTGCAGTGCCTAAGAGAATTTGCAGGAAAGTATTTAAAAAAACTCAGTATCTAGCAGTGCTAGGGCTCTGAAAACCACTGAGCCACTTCCCACAGACATCTGTTTGGGGAAGGGTGGGCTCTTTTTTAAAGAAACATGAAAAGGCAGTAGTGAAATTAATTATCTGTATTCCTCCCTCCGTGCTGCTGGGTTAGCCCCCTGGCTTTCCCCATGGGTCCTATCCAGTGTCACTGTCAGTGCCAGGCATCGCAGCCCAGATTAAGTTGTTAAGGTCAGCCCTTGTTCCTCCACTTTCAGTCAAGAGCAAATGAGACACATTCAGGCTTTGGAAGTCCCGACGTGCACCTCTGTTGTTGACACAGCAGGGCAAGTGGAATCAGCAGAGACCTGTGGATTCCAGCTCTTTTGGACATGAGTGATGCCCATGAATTGGCTGAGCATTACTCCCTAAGCATTTGCTTGATTTTCTGCTGGAAGGGCCACATGGTGATAAGTAGGAACATTATCAAAGTAGATTGATTATGCTAAGGCCACATTATCATGCAGATTATCAGTCTGCAAAACTCAAGTTCAACCAGTAATGGGTTAGAAGTTCAAGGTTCCACCAAAAACCTGGAAAACACAAGTCATGCCTGATCTGGAGCAAATTAGCATTTGAGCAAGAAACACTGCATACCAAGCCTTATGTTTACCAAAATGCAAGGGTTACCCAGAGTGCCCTAAGTGTTCCTTTGCTTTTCCAGCTCTCTTTGCAGGCTTCATGAGAGGTGTAAAAATACAAGTTGGTATTCAAGACTCTGAGCAGTTTCCTTTGCATCATCTAAGAGATAGTCAGGCATAAACAAAAATCCAGAAAAAGTAACAGGAGGAAATGAGGAGGATAAAAAAATTCACTTATCAACTCTGCGAGTTCAAAAGCACATTATGGCAGCCTGAGCACATAGGGATTTGTCCATATCTTGCAGATGGGAAACTGAGGCACAGGTTGGCACAGTGACATGCTTACAGAGACATGGCAAGGCCACGGAAACCTTAAGTGAAGACCTTAGTTTCTGTAACCATGCACCTCGTGCTGCAAAGAGCTAAAGAGACTGTTGCAGAGGGCTGACGCTGCTCATGCAGTGTTGGCCTTGACGGAGATCCCTGGGAGGAAAAAGGGTTAAGAAAGGGAATTTTGTTACTTTCTTGTTGTATTTTCTCGTGGGGGGAGAAGCGTTATGCAAGCGAGAGTTTTCCACTGGCTAGGCCCCCTTGCACTTATCAATGGGACCTTTCAGGACTCACTCCCTGATTGAGACATCGTTTCCTGTCCAACACACTAACCCCATTGATAACTCCACGCTTGATGGGAACTTTTCAAACCTACCAGGAAAGGCCAGGAGACCCAGAACAACATATACATGAAAACAGAACTGGGGCAAAAAGAAAAAGAAGAGAAAGAAAGAAATAGTTTGGGCCACAATTCACATGCTGACAACAAATGTTTGTAACCAGGGAACTGTGCATCTTTAGCAGGTACACCAGACAGAGAGAATATGCTGACACACTCTTCACAGCAGTGGGACTGGCAGGCCTGGCACTTCAGCCCAATAGAAGCGAAGATGGGCACAAGAGGAAGCTTAAGAACATCCCTCTCTTGTCTTCCAACCACACAGCAAACAGAAATCAGGACTGGCTGTAGAAATGGTCACATTTTTCACCAGAAAGCCCACAAGGTCATAACTGACCTTACAAAACAGGCTAGAGACTTCAGGTTTTCAAATACCAGAAATGAAACATGAAGAGGAGTAATGATGAAACTAGAGCTCTTCAAGATAGCTCAGATCAGGAACCCTCCTTTTCCTCATTTACCCTGACAAAAAGACTCAATATTACTTTCCAGGAGACAGCAGAGCCCCAGTACTGCAGCACGAACACTGGCTGGGAGGACTCACTTCATCTATAACCAGAGGACAGCTCCAAACACAAACTTCATCCCAAAGTTCAGAAGTGTGTAAAACCACAGCCTTTATTTTCAGACCAGGCAATTTTAGTTTGGCTGCCTACAAAGGTACAATGATACAAAGATATCAATGGACCTGGATTATTGTTAAACAGGACACCCGTCCCAAAGCTCTCCTTATCCAGGCAGATGCCTGGCAGCACTATCAGAAATAAAGTAACACCACCAGAAATGAAGTAGCTGATGCCCACACTGAAACTTTGTAACTGAGACTTTTCCCGTTTTCTGGTTTCAGACTTCGGTCGGCAGCTGTTCAGTGAGAAAGTTTTCAATGAAATCTAAATATAGATGCCCAGAATACAGCAAAGGAGCTGCGCAAAACAGCAGGACCCAGGACACCGGCTGGCCAGGTAGATTGTTAGAAGAAGGATCTAGAAGGTTTCCACTACCATCTCCCTTACTCAGCTGCTGTGAGAATGTGCAAAAGCTCTGCTGTTTTCAGTTATTTAGCAAAGTAGTTTCTGGGGGCCCAAAATGTAGCTCTCTCTCTGTTCTAAGTGCATCTGAAGTATTTAAAATTAGATCCCCTCTTCAATAGGAACCATTCATGAAAATGTCAGCTTTAAATGTCTTTACAGTGCAAGTTACTCACTGTGAGCATACCACCCACTTATCTTATACCCTGCAAGGGCAGAGTCTGAAACGTTTCAAGATCATGACATGTAGCAGACCAAACAAGCACAAAGCCTTATTTAAAGGCACTATTAACCCAGCTGGAAACACGACTAGAAGCATGAGTAGAAGTAATATTTTATGTTAGACAAGACAGACTTACCTGCAGGTCAAAGAACTTGCTGTATCTCCGGTAGATGATCTGGGAAGTCAGGTCAGACCATGTTACATTGATGATATAGACCTGTTCAGGGAAAAGAAAACATAAGTCAGCGTGGGCCACAAATCACAGGATACATCCAAAGGCTGAAAAGTCAACATAGGTTAGTTCCAGATCTCACTGGCTGCTCCTGCTTACCATGAGGAATATAGCCCTGGGTGCAGGACTAGCCTAAATTAAAGCCATTTCCCTGTTACAGCCTTTAGCAGAGATCTCAGAAAGTACCCAGTGTTCTCCCACATGTCTCCATCACCAGCTCCCAGCAGTTTTTCTCTCCCTGGGATAAAAGCCTTAAATGAGCAATGGCACATTTTCTGGGCTGTGGTAGCACACCCTGCCTTCTGTCCTCTTTGGAGGGTGCCAGGGCTGGTTCCAGGCATGACTGGGAGAGCTATTTGACCCCTGAAGCAACAGCCCATCATAGGCTGCTGATCTCTGTGCTCCAGGTTTTCTGTGTACATGGAGATGCAGCCATCACCCTTCCCAAGCAAGATACTGCTCTAGTTCAACTGGAAATTCAACGGAAACTCAGCTGCAGGGGTGTTGGGGGGTTACAGCCATGCAACACAGTTGCTTACTCACACCCATACATGTGGAATAGCAACTCAACCCCGTCTCGGCACACAGCCCTTGCTGAGTCACATCATACCACACAGCACCTCTGGCTCCCATTGGGCTGATTTGAAGGTGATGTAAAGCCAGACAGTGAGAGTGACACTGTTTTCTTACACTGATGGAAACATCAAGAGAAGCACAGGATTTCTCTTATCCAACCACAGACCATCCCCAAAGCAATCAACTTACAGAAACACTGTTTTGCCAGATCCTGTGCTAAAAAATTATTTGCACATACATGAACATGCACATATATTTATATATAACACAGAAATATTTCTTTTGACCCTAGTATCACCAAAACATATTTTAAAAAGTGAAAAATGAGCCAGGTTCTGCTCTCTTATACACTTGCCTTCGGGCCAGTGCTGGTCCTGCTGCCTTGGTGACAGATACACAAAACTTCAGTGAACACAGGATGGAGCTACCAAAGTGACTACTGAGGGTGACTATGCAACATCAGTACAATGAAAATCACAGCTAGGCTAGCTCCTGGGCCTTTAAAGCAATTTCCAGGTTTCACATATGGAGTGAGATAACCATCTGGCAGAGGAAACAGCCCCAGTACTGCAGCACGAACTCTCCCTTTTGCCATGGATGCAGAAATGAAGCTCTCCATCTCCAGTGATGGGGGATAGATGAGCACCACCCTCTTCTGCATCTCCCCCAGGACACTAGCTCATCTTGGTAATTGCTTCTGTGCTTTTACTGATAAAAATTACAGCATGAAAATTGCTGGAGGGATGCTGAATATCAGGCTTAACAATGCTTTTCCAAGGACTGCTGAGGGACTTTTCTTCTTCTTTCCCAGTAGGAGCGAGGTGTCATCTGATACCCCAGAAAACACAGAGCTCCTACAACCATACTTTCCTCTTTGCTTGTTAAGACCACATTCAGTCCCCAAGGCAGTCAGCTCCCTATCTCCTGCAGCCCAGTTTCATGGCATTTGAGAACTGGACATGCTGAGCACAAGCTGTTAAGGAGATCTGGGGCCTCTCTCATCATTGTATCAAACATGTCTGCTGTTCCACCAGGGCAGAGATCATCGAGGCTTGCAAAGGGAAGACTGCCCAGGGTTTAAGAGCATGACTCTAAGCAGACCAGGTTGTTCCTCAGCTGTGTCTCAAATTCTCCTGGAAAACTAAAACACCCAAGCTCCCTCCCTCAATGCCTATATACACAAAGGTGACAATGGCACTGCCCTGCCTTCCGGAGGGGAGATAAGACTGAATAACATGAAGATTTCTGGTCCTCTTTAAAGATCTAATCCACACAATCAAGGCAGAGGAGTCAGAGCCTGGGAAGGAAGCTGCTGTTGCTGGTTTTCAGGCCAGCCACACTACACTGAAGAATATTTTTCCATGTGTTTGTTGTGGGGGGGGAAAAAAAAAGTTTGTAGCTTCAGTCTGAGCTAATTCACACAGAAATATTTCTACTCGTTCTCTATCCAACAGCTACTTTCAGATGGAAAACCCATTTGATTAAAAACAGATCATGACAGATGGGAGCTGAATAGGATCCAAAAGCAACTTCAGATACTGTAATTCTGGCCCTGAGTTCTCACAAAGGGGATGAGACAGGAGGAGAAACATATTGTACATGCAAATAAAGACTATATTTTTTCTTTTATTATGCATCTTTTCTCCAGAAACTAGAAACAAAACACATATGCTACAGACATCCAGGCTTTTTTAATTTCATGGCACTTCAGGCTTCCCCATGGTACTCTTCAGAACCCACAAAAACTGTGAGTCCCTGAAATTTTTAACAGCCTGCAAGTCCGCTTGATAAAGATCTAATCCAGACAGGAGTTCATCCTGCTTCAAGAGTCCAGCATTGTTTGGTGGTGTAGTAAGTGGCACAACACCCCTGTGGCACAAGAGGGGGCAAGACTGGGTGCAAAGGGATATTCTGGGCAGGAGGCCTGCTTTGTTTGGTGCAGGGAACAGGTGTAGGAGCAGGACCCCATTGCATGGCCCCAGATCTGAGTCAGGCTTTGCAGGAATGAAGCCACCACTGATGTCAGTCAAGCCAGGATTTTGCTGCACGTTTAGGACAGCAATTCAATCTTTTTGAGCCTAAGATCTCCTCAAGCTCATAAAGTGATGGATTGGGCAGCATGCAGATGCACTGATTTCTATTTCATGGAAAGATCATAGCAGGAGCCAAAAAAGCCTTTAATCATAACCTGGTGTTATGTGAAGTGAGAAACCAATGGGCTCAAAATCTGCTTGGTGGGACACAGGTGGAAAATATAAAATTCCTATTGATCTTTTTTGCTTGTTTGTGCAAATCAAACTGCTTCTCAAAACCCACCATTTAAAATAACAGGGAATAACTCCTTGAAAAAGATCTGTAAAATGCCAGATTATAAATGCAAGGTCTAAAGGTTTCAAAAGCCTTAGATATCACATTTCTCTCCCCTACAGATCAGAATATGGAAATTATTTGCTTCTGCTGCCTTGGTCAGACCCACAACCTTTTCATTAGCAACAAACATTACATGAGCTTACCTCATCATTTTTTTCTTTTCTCAGATCTTAAATGGGTTGCTGTGAAAGCGACCAAGAATATCCCAGGGGAGAAAGCGAAAAGCAGTCCCGGGGGAGCCCAAGGTCATGCAAATGCAATAGGACAAAGAGGCAGCAGGAAATATCAGATAAATATGGAGAGCCATCCCACGCTCGAACACCCAGCAGAGCCAGCACCGCTCTCGCAGGCCGCCCGCAGGGCCCAGGCAGGGCTGTCTTGTGGCATCCAACAACCCCCAAAACTGAGCCACCCCAGCCACCAACCCAGCACGCAGCTGGTCCTGCCCACGGGAGCGTCTCAGGTCCTTGGCACATTTTTTTCTTGATAAAAGAAGATAAAGTCCTAGTGCTTTATATGTCTTGGAACAAGCTCTTCTATGTAAGTACCGTGTTTTCCTACGATTCATATGTGCACAGCTAAACTGCAATTGTGATAGCAAATTAAAAATTACTACAATAATTAATTACTAAAGGCAAAAATACACATCTGCCATATTTATTACCTTAAAGGAGTCAAAATACACACAATATTCAAATGCTTCACATTAAAAATCTTTTAACATAAAGTCCTTAACACTGAAAGTAATTTAAGTAGAAGTTACAAACAACTCACTGCACAATCAGTGGATGCTCCAGCCACTAAGAGCGTTCAACTTTTAATTTCAAAAATCCAGTCCTTTTTTCATCCACTATTGTATTTTAAAAGAAATCTTTCATCAGAGAAACAAGAAGTGGGCCTGTACAGACTGTAGAATATTAATAAGGAATTGAGCTTGATAAGCAGCTCTTAATATTTATACCTTATGAAAGAAGGAGCAGGGTGTCAGGGGGATTTTATCAGCTGCTAATTATTGTTTAATTCTAGCTCTGGGAAACTTCTACTTTGCCCACCACAAAGCAGAAAATTTACTGTAAATTTAAGTTATTGCTCTCCCTTTACTCCCTACACCAAGTGAGGACGAGAGATGACTTCCTACTACAAAACACATTCACTCAAAAGTCTTTGGGCATGACTTTATAGTTGACTGTCTTGTTTTCAATGGAAAATATCCAGTTCCAGCTGGCACAAACCCCAGAGGTAATGAATTCAGGTTACTCTCATGTGACCGATTTTTCAATTGGTTTTTTAGAGGCTAATGTTTTGTTTTCTACAGTCAGATGAGCTGGAATGGAAGATAAATGCCTGAAACAAGCCGTCTGATGAGACCAAGATAAAGACATGCACAAATACATGAGCTATTGGCAAAGAGAAGATTAAAGAGCAGAGACCAGAAATATCCCTGCACACATAAGAGAGGGTGCTGTTAACCTTTAATAAGTAATTACAGTAAATACCAGCTATTAAGAGAGTTCTATGAATGCAAAAGACAACGCTATGGTGCAATTTGTATGCAGATATCATCACGATATCCCCTTTTAGCCTGGAAAATGTCAGCTTCTTCAAAGCTTCT
Organism: Scytalopus superciliaris; assembly: GCA_013400415.1. Lineage (NCBI taxonomy): Eukaryota > Metazoa > Chordata > Aves > Passeriformes > Rhinocryptidae > Scytalopus > Scytalopus superciliaris. The sequence goes on from VXBX01002725.1 coordinate 2,012,567, forward strand.
ACGCTCCTATTCAAGTGTTGGATGTTTGTCCTCCGGTGAATCAGGACTGAGTTGGAAAAGATGCACCTTCTCCCCTGTATTCAGATGCTATCGCTGCCTGTGAGCTGGAAACTTTCCACCAGTGCAGCTCAGTATGCAAATGCTCCCTGGTCCACTTCCATGCAAAGTCAGCCCAACTCCTGCAAGGCTTGCAGCAATTTCAGCTGGTTCATTTAGCTGGTGGAGTTTACATCAAAACAACTCAAACTGCAGCTAAGTCAACATATATCTGTGTCCTAAATTACTGGAGTTCAGCCATTGCTGTCTTAGTGTTTGCATAACTATTTTAATGTCAAAGATGTGCTGATGAGCACAAATCGGTGCTGTCCCAGATCCAGACAGGGAGTGATAACAGCATAGACAGCAATTTTGGTACCCACAAGAACAAACCAGCAAAGCTGTTCACCTTCTCGATGCAGTGTGGTTGATTTTTGGTAGCTTCTTCCACCCCTTAAGACACCGGCACCAGCAGCCAGGTTTTCGCAGGATGAGAGCTAGCAGTGTTCTCAGTTCCTGTCCTAGGCAAGGGACAGCAATGGCAACTGGAATGCCCCAGGAATAAGCACACACAATAAGCCCTTCTCCTGCACACATCACAGGTGCCTTCACTTGGCTTGGGTCATATTTTACTCTGGATTCAGTGACTGCAGAGTGGGCTTCTTGCCCAGCTCGCCAGCATCCAAAAGGCTCTGATAAGCATTGTGAGACCTGGGAAATTCCCACAGAGATGAAGTCAGACCCTCAGACCCAAGCCCATGGTAAGTTCATCACTGGTGCCATGCAATGATGTCACCTTTCAGCACGATGGTCTCCAAGGTACCACAGCTCAGCCAGGGCAGGGCCAAGGAAGAGCTATTTTCAAACCCAGGCTGGAGCTGTTCTTGCCCCAGGACTTTCAAGCCTCAGCTGAGAAACAGAGACGAAACACTGAAGAAACATGACACCCAAGGATTCCCAAACAGGAAAGCTTCTCGTGGGGAGGTTGCTGACATGGCAGGGTGCCTTAGAGCAGTCCCAAGCACAGGGGCTGACGTGGACTGTGCGCAGGTGCGGGGCATCTGGCTTTTCCATGCAGCAGATGTGGTTTCACGGACACCCCTCTACCCAGCTCATGTTTCCATTACCAACAGGGAAAATGTAACTGAGAAAAAGCCAAAATGACCCAAGGGCCTCATGGACAAATGTTGCACATACCTAAGTTTTGGAAGCAGAGCAGAGTTACAGTGTGCTGGGAGGGAACAAATTGGACAGCCCCAGCATTTGCCAGTTCTCATCTGTGAACAGCCACCACACAGGCAATTAAAGCAGAACACAGCAATTCCAGTTTCCATCGTAATTTGCAAGCTAATTTACAGTCTAATTAAACGTACAACTGAGGGGATAGAAAAAAAAAAGAAAAGCAGGAGGGGGATAGGAGAGTTTTTGTTCACTGTTTTCTGTTGTGGATCTCGTTTCATCTCTAAACTGCAATGCAGGAGGATTAATGCCAGATTAATGCTGCTTCTCTTTTCAGACATATCACATAGAATCTGTTCTGAGTACACAGAAAATAAACTCATTTCTAGCTCTGAATCCAGCCATACTCTCAAGACTGGGTCCATTCTAGTTTAGAAAGCCCCAACACTACTGCATCCTATATGGGCACAGACCTTCCTCCTGATGAAAAAGTAACCAAAATGAAAGCAATTTCTCTTTGCCAAATCCTGGTACTTAAAAACAAATGAGAATAGCAAACAACTGCCTCAAGCCAGCCAGCAGACAACCCTGGGAACACAGGAAGGGGAACTCATTTGAGTATGGAGGCACCTGGTTAGATGTTTTTGCTGGTTTCTTAGCTTCAGGGGTACAGACCAGACACAGAACAGGGCTGTGTCTGAATGACAAATCCAGCTCATCGTGTTTATGCAGACAAAGTAAGACAACACTGAGTCTCCCATATTTTTCTCATGCACTGATGAGGTTTTAAAGCCCATAGTTCAAATTCTGATTTAGTCTCAACTTTACTCCTCAGGTTTTTGGCATTTACCAATTTGGGGTTTTAAACGTCAACTTCAGGCCTTCCCAGCATCTTCCTGCTAAGGTGATGTTAAGTTGTCCCACACAATCAGAGCAATAAGCCAAGAGGGAAAAAAGGTCCTGCTGAATTTCTTTGCACGGCCGTGCAAATAAATGTGAGAGGCATAAAAAGGTAAAAAGTGGAATTTGCACCCACAATTTGTGACAGTAACTTGACCAGAGAGCTGCAGAACTGGACTGGCTGGGAGCCCTGCAGCTTGGTTACAAACCACCTGCGAGCCTCTTGCCAGGCTTGTTTGATTACTTCATTTAAGTTCATTCTCAGGGGTGTGTGAGCAGAATATGATGTGTGTAATTCTCGCAGACACTGAGTATCTGTGTTGCATTAGCAGGGCTTTGTTTGTTTTCAACTGATATCCTGGGTCATGTCAAAGACCTGTCAAGGCTATCTTAACTCCAGCATATCCAATAACTAGAGCTTATGGAAGGAGAATAAGAAACAGGACTGGTAAAGACTGGACACTTCCCTGCTACCACTTCGCAGCTTCAGAAACCAGAACAGCAGCTTTCCTGCAAGGGAAGTGGACAACATCCACCCATTACATTTACATGTGTGGGAGAGGGAGCATCTGTGCAGAGCACAATATGGACTCATATTTCTGTTTCCAATCTGTTCAATCCACCTGCATTTACTTTCCATATGTGATGGAACTATTTGTGAAGTAGAATAACCACAAGACTCAGTTTCTGCCATTTAGGAGTTGACAGATTATTAGAAAACACAACATCTAAGCCTACAGAGCATTAGAATCATAAAGTGACAAATGTAAAATGGAAACAAGAACATACAGGCTCTCTGTGAAAACTGTCTCCCTTGTGGCCTTATCAAATACCCTAACAGGGCCTGAATGAGGCTGTCTGTGGCAAGCAAACAAAAATAATCCAGCTGCAGTTCGAGGTAAAAAGTTTTCAGTTTACTGCCTCTTAAATCTGGATGCCACCTGACTTACACACTGTTTTAACTCAGTGCTTGTGTCCTTCTCAGCAGATGGTTGGTGTTTCATGAGGACCCTAAAATATACGAATGTCCTGGTGGAAGAAGAGAAACTCCATTCACAAAAAGAAAAAAAAATGGAAAAAGCATCAACAGGCAAAACAGACTCTTGAATTTCAAATCCTTCCATTTTCGCTGAATTTGAATACAATGGTTGCAGCAATTTCACTAAGCAGTTTTTAGAAATTGATTCACAGTTGAAGTTGTTCTGAAAAGAAACATACCACCCCCAAAGAGGACAGCTTAATGTAGAATTCCTCAGTGCCAGTGCTGGATGGGTAAGTGAGGTGGAGGTCTCTCTAAGTCAGTCACTTCTCATCTCTTACATCATTGTGTCAGTGGCAAGGCAAAGAATAGAACAAAGGGAAAACAGCACTTTTATAAATTATTTTCAAGTATTAATATGACTTAATCCCCTTGCCTTCCTTCTCTGCACAGGAGCAAATCTTACAAATTGACTCAAAACTGGCTTCATCCTGCTTCAACTGAAATTAATTTTAATAGGAAAGTATCGAGGCAAATATGAGCATCTTCAAAATCTCTCCTTAGTTTATAAACACATTTTCCTGTCTCCAGCAATAAGAGATCACTCAGCTGTTGCTGACTTGAATGTTGGCACCATTCATATGAGGGCAATGTTTGTATAATAAATCCAGTCCTGGTCCAAATGGGCACAACCTGCTTCTGGTTTTGACTGTCATTAGAGTCATTAGACCCAAAGAAGTCAGCAGAAAGAGTTTCATTCCCTTCAGAGTGGTGGATCAAACCTCACATAAAAGCAGGATTGCTAAAGTATCATAAGGATGCTGCCAAATCACAGAGACTTATGAGAGAAGCAGCCAAAGTGCTTCTGGCACAAGAGGAACTGACTTGGAGGATGTTCAAAAAAGGATGAGTAGAGCTCTGCTAATACTTCAGGCAAAGGGATTTTTGTCAGTGAGTGCCCTGGGGCCAGAGATACAGGAATAGCTTGGTCAAATGAGAACTAACAAGAACCTGTTTGCTACTGTGTTAAATGCATCAAGATAGACAAGACACACACACACAGAGAAAATGTAATCCAGGAATTGCTGTTTTCCACTTAACATCCAGTCTCACACCTTTGCACAGAGTTATTTATGCCTATGGAAGATCTCTCTGAGTACCTTTCTGCTCTGAGAACAAGGACCCATCTACATTATACCAGCAGGTTTGTACTGATGCATTTTCCCAGCTATGGAGCTCATGTACAGAGCTGGAGCACACACAGCTTGAGGCCACATGAAGACAGAGCACGCCATGGTATTGCTGACCCCGTTTCATGGGTGGCCCCAGAGCAGAGTTTTGCACTCTGAAGGTACACAGCCCTACTTAAACAAATGACAAGCACTCCCTACACAGCCTCCCTTACAGTTCCAAAGAGGCGTTGTTGCTAAAATCCAACCTCCCTTTTGGCTTCCAACATTCAAGATTCCTGCTCTGCAGCAACACTTGCATGTAGTTTATATTAGCATGCAAATCTTCCGGCTTTGATTTGTAACCTTACATGTGACCCCCAGACACAGTGTTGGAAAAGCAAAGCAAGGGCCTGGGAAAAGAAGCAAAACTCCTCCAGGCCTTTCCAGAACAATGACGAAGCTCTGGGACATTCTTAGTCCAAATAATAGAAATTCTCCTGGGATTTTGCCATAGAATAGTGGTGTTGGTTTTTTTTTTCCTTCTCATTTTGAGTAGAGGGAAACAAAAGTTCATGTAAACCAAGAGACCCTTGGATTCACAAAACCAGACATGAGGGGCACAGTACTCTAAATGTGAAAAAAACCCCAACTTTGAAACACTCTTCTATTTTCTATCCAGTTTGTGCAACTAGATTTTTCTTGCACAACCCAATGATAGACCTTGAGGTAAAATCAACAACATCAACCACCAAAGCATCCCAGAACAGCCAGCATAACACACTGACAGATCAGAGAATCATAGGATGGTCTGGATTGGAAGGGACCTTAAAGATCATTTAATTGCAACCCCCCTGCCATGGGCAAGGACACCATAAGTATTTGCACTTGAATTGCAAAATGGTAGAAGAGCAACTGAAAAATGGACTTATCCTCGAAACAGAGACACTCAACAAATATGCAATGCATGTAGATGTATTGAGTGGCTATATATATGAGACTGAATGTACTCGTTCTCTACAGAACAATGGGAATCCAACTCCTGGAAAAAAGGAACAAATTTCCATAATCCCAGAAAGATGCAATGCTGAAGTCACTGGAAAAAAATATCTTTCACTGCAATGATCTTTGACTCGAGGCTTTATAGAAATCCGTGTTTCTTGTGGGGAGAAGAATGAAAGAAGAAAATGATTTTTTGTCCTCATCTTCTAAACTGTGTCTGAATGGCACTGCAAAATGTCAAAGAAGAGGCAAATGTGGAGCACCCTCCTTATCCCAACCCTCATTGCCACCCTGGCCTTCTGGCCAAAGCAGGAAAACTGATGCAAGAGTCCTGTGCAGAAGAGATTCCCTCTCGTCAAGGCACGGCACTCAATTAAACACAAAATTACCTTCTTCCTGTGGACCTGCAGGGTTTTCAGGAAGATACTCTGCCAAATCCTCACACCCTCAATCACTGCCTCTTTGCTAAGTTGAACTATTGTCTCTGCCCTTTCCTTCCCTCTCACTCTTCTCACAATCATCCTTTTCCCTCCTTTTCCCACGCTTGGCTTCCTGCCTTGCAGAAACACCCTCTCCCACCCAGATGCGCAGGAGCATCACAGGCTGTTAGAAACTCATCCCTCTCCGACTCTGCAGTTTGCAGCCCACACACAAGCAGAGGCACATGCAGCCATCCTCACTGCTTTCCAGACCATATGTATTCAGCACACCAGGCTGCAGGTTCTGTGGATGGGAGAGCATTACTCTGCCCTGCTGGTATACACAGATAACAAAGAGATGCTTTTTGAGCCTGGAGAAATAGTCTGCACTTTGGGTATTTCTGCTCAAAATGTCACTTCCCCCTTTGAAACCTGCAAATATAAAGGATGGTAGGAAAAGCTGTTTAACTGTTGGGCTCAGGAATAGCTGCTGGACAGGACAGTCACACTGTTTAACTTCATCTCCAGCTGAGGCACTGGGAGACGAGTCTCTGTGCTGTAGAGACTGTGCTGCAGCTAGAGGAGAAAGTTGTGCTACTAGCCTGCACTGCCCACCAATCCAAGCAGCTTCTCCTCATTGTACATGGGATACAAAAGAGATGGGCCCCAAAAAGGATGCAAAATTAGGGAACATGGTGATTATCAGCAGTTGTAATCATATTGCCACAGGACATGATCAAGAAAACCTCCATACCTTGCTCACAGACTGGCACAAACCATTGCCTGAGCTGCCTCATGTAAGTCTGGGCCCTTTCAGTGTAGGGGTGAAGAACATCCCCAGGGATTTTTCAATCACTCTGCACTGGGCTTTGGCACTTGCACAGCATCCCTCCTTAGAAAACTCCACGTTTTCTCTGGAGACAGGCACTGCTGTTTGGTAAAGCACTTTCTGTCAGAGCTGCCAGGGGTGGCAGTGACAGCAACCACACTAATTCCTTCTTGCTTACCTGTCAAAGCCCAGCCACAAGCCACACATACCCTGGGAATTAGTCATTTTTGGAAGGAGAGTATGTGGCTGCAAGTCAGCACGTGTCCCATTAGAAATAAGCCTTTTAGGGCTGTGCCTATATTATATGTTCTATCAAAACCAGTAATAAAGTATGAATCAGCAAAATGACCATATGAGTTTATATTTCTGTCGAATTCAGAGTTTACAGGGCCTTGGGACACTAAAAAAACTCTCTTCCTTTCATTCCTCAAGCTTGAATAGTCTCCCACTCTTAGCCACTTAAAGAGAATTACTAATGTTGCACGGATAGAAACTTTATTAAATCTGCTTAAGTGACCACCCAAAATCCAGAAAGATCACTGTCTGTAACAGTAGGCTTTCAAGAACTAAAACAGCTGCACTCAACACATCAGCACATGGAGAGAGCAAGAATTTTCTAAGGCAAGACTTGGAGGAAAAAGTCCTAGCATTTCAAAGCAGGAATCTCAAACAAGTTGAAGCTGCTCATCTCAGATCCTTCCCTAGGTACATGGCTAGGGCACACATCTATCTCTGGAGATGCCTCTTCCTCTGCTTGCAGGAAGATACTATTTTAGTCAGACATCTAATGTCTACAAGGCTCAAGTTGAGGTAGATGGACACTAAGGAAAGGGCTACATGGTGCAGAGATGCCCCAATTGGCACTGAGCTATGTCTCCTCTACGATGCAGGACCATCAGTGCGTGGTGGCCAACAAATCAGCTGGGCTGGGTCAGCTCAATCACATCAAAAAGCCCCAAGTCTTTGCAGGGCACATTAACTCCAGCACAGCATCACTGCTAACAGTTTAACATTGCCACATGCCTGACCCTTTTAAAATATGAGGATTTGACTCCAATTCTCACTCACAGGATTCAAAGACTCTAACCTGGGTCCCCAGAGCAATTTTAAATTCTAATTTATGAAGCGCTAAACAGGAAAGAGCTGGAGGTACCATTATAATTTACTGTGGTGCAGATATGCAAAGATAATAATATGAAACAGCATCCTGACAGCAGGCCAGGCCTGACTGTCAGCACATCAACAGCCCTCATGAGCACAGCATGGGTCATAGTCAGCTTGTTCATCTAGTGACCTCAGACAGGAGAGGAACTTGAGCTCACGGAGTTTGGGGAGAGGACAGGCATTTTTTTAAGAGATGCCTCCTCTTAGACTTGGCTCACTGATGGCTTCAGAGCAGTGCTCTCAGCATGCAGCTGCTTTCCCAACACACCCCCAGGCACAGGTATATGATGGGTTGGACGGTCTGTTCCGCCAAAAGGCATAGAAACATTCTGCCACCCCGCAGGCATCCTGAGAAACCGACCTGCAAGCAACAGCTTTTGTCACACCCAAGGACAGCAAATGGGTTACTTCATCCCTGAAGTGAGCTGCAGGATAAATGTGTCTCCTGCCCAGCCTTTAGTTAATAATGATCCAGTTTAGAAATCCTTTCCCTAGGCATTCATTCTTACGGACAGATTTGATACAGAAGACTGAGAAAAAGATGGATGTGCTCAACAACTTCTTGACCCATTTCAGACTCCATGGCACCAACCCTTACTGCCCCAAACGGTTTTAGCAGGGAACAGGAGCAGTGCAGACACAACAGAGCGAAAAGCAACTTCTCTGGTATCTAATCTGTCCTTGTTTTTTTGCTAGGATGAGGAAACTGCTTAAGGATACACCAAAGCAAATTTGGATTAAGGAGATGTTTGTCAAAGGGAAAGTCGAATTAAGGAGCAGGGGAGAGAAAGACAAGCCCTCCAGCAATCTCCATGCAGCCATGTCTGCTCGAGGGCTAGGCCAGCCAGGGGGCAAGCTGAGCCAAAATCATTCCCCCTACGTGTGCAGGGCATGAAGCAGTCGGCTGAATGCCACGAAACACATGAGGTGTGAATTACAGCATCATAACTCACGTCCTGAAGTGTCTTATTGCAAAACGGCTCAGAGCAGAGCTAGGATTTTTTTTCCAGTGTTGTAATTCCCCTGCCTCTTTTCCCTCCTCTGCAACTGCCTGTCTAGGAGAGGTACATCCAAAGGGGATCAAATCTCACCCTTCTCAGCCTTGTCAAATGCTAGCAACACTAGCAGGACTTGGCCCACTGTGCCTTTTTCTTAAGGCTTCAATAATATTAAATTAATGCTCTTCAAATATAAACCACTCATTGCCTTGGAACACCACAAAGACAGATGGAAAATCCCTGGATTCACAGATGGGTGCTATTGGTGGGCTCTGGTAAGAGCGACAGTATTCCATGCTCTAGCAGGGTGCTTCCCTTTCCATCCACCTCCGTGCACCGCTGCAGCAGGAGCAGACGGGCTCTGGGAAGGTCCTTCCAGAAGCAGGAAGGTCTGAGTTCAAGCCCCACATTCTCCATGGGCCCAGCTCCGTATTCAGCCTGCTGATGTGAGCTGGCTCTCTCCACCCTCATGTCCACAGGTAAAAATAAATCCGCGCCCACACACCAGCAGAAGTAGACTGTTAAATGTGAGGGGTTTCCCTCAGCAATTGCACTGGGCCAGTAGCTCCAGGATTTGCCCTAGTCTGGATCAGGCAGAAGGAATGGATATCTTGGACATCTGGGGCAGGGATCTGCTCACAGGCCAACTAAATCCCACTGGAAGCAGCAAGTCTTCCACAAGACACACCAAATCCTGTCTGACACAGCCACTGTGGCTTCCCTCATTTGAGGGAAGGCACAAAGTCAGATAAAATGAAAGCAGGAGCTCTACCAGATGAGAAAGCCACAGGTTTGGGTGCCAGAGAAACACCATTAGGCTCCCACAGTCTCTCCTCTCTGTTAACTATGCAAATTCCTCTTGAGGGTAAGCAAAGGAGGCCAGTTGGAGAACTGACTAGTAGTTTCAGTGGAGGATAACCACCAGCCCTGAGACACAGCTGACCACAGGGCAAAACCACTGCTCCCATCAGCATTCTCCAGGAGTGTCTCAGCAAGGCCAGGACCGCCCTGGATGGGATAGATAAGAGTGAAACTTGGATTGCATGCCTGGGTCCCATGCTCCAGAGGACACAAATTTCTGCTTCCCTGAGCTGCCTGTGAGGCTTCTCCATCAACAACACAAAGACAGCCAAAAACTTCCTCAGGGCTTATAAAGATGGAGGAACATCTCACTTGATGGTGAAATGATGGCCTGATATTTCCAGTTCTTCACAGTAACAAAAAATATCTGCCTAGCAACCATTCCTTTTCCAAACACTGAGATGATGACTGTTTTGCTTTGGTCCCATGGATAAATGACATCTCCTCAGGAGAGGAAATCTTCCCAGAAAGTGCAGGGCAGAGACTAACAGTCTGTGGAGATTGCAACAGTGGTCACTTGGAGATTGAGCCAGCCAAGGCACTGAAGGACATGCTACACTTTAAGAAAATGGCATTCATTTCAGAGATTTCAATGGAATTTAAACCTACACCCAAGTCTGTTACTGACTTGCACCCTGTGACTGTCAAGGTCTTCCTCTCTGTCACTTTGTCCAAAGAAGTGACAAATCAGAGTTCCTGGACTTCTACAACTATTGATTTGAGGGCTCTGTTGAAAATCCTAACTCTTGGTGACTATCATCCTTCCACCATAATCTTGGGCCTTCCCAAAAACAGGCCCATGCAATTGGTCTACAATCCTGAGTAAGACAATGCTCTTCCAGCCTTGCACAGATGAGCAGGAACCCTCCAGCCCAACATCTCCACAGCTCCAGCACACATGACTTGCTCCAATACCCTCATTTCACACATCAATTATAACTTGCCAACTTTCAGCTGGAGATGACTGAATCCTCCCCATATTGGCTCACTTCTTGCCACAGCTGCAGCAGCCTATGCACACTTCCAACCCTTATTAAACCACACTAGCTGTGGATGCTGTACTGCCAGTAATGCAGCCCAGGGAGGGATCTGAAGCAGTCCCTCCATGGTGGCAAGAAAGCCAGGTCATGACTGCAGTCACTCAGCTGCCAGGACTCCTTGGAGAAGCTGCCACGTGGCTTTGGTGTGTCAACTGAGCTGCCTCTTAGCTTGCAACCACAAAGAGCCACAGCCAGTGAGCATGTCAACAGCCCTCCGGGTCAGCAAATCACTATGATAGCGAGAAACCATGCAGGCGAAAACACAGAAAACAGAAAATTGTCACACTTCTAGCTAACTAGCCCCATTTCAGTCCTGTGGATTTAAGGAGCAGGACAGGTGAAAGAGGTTGAAGTTTTTTTAGGAGTTCAGAGAAATCCCATTTATTGCAGAGGAGTACCAATTTCCATCTGCAGATACGGCCACTCAAAAAGATCTACCAGCCCACTTGAAACACGTGACTGGAGACCCAGCTGTCTTCTCGCTAACGTGGGAGCCCTCCTCAGCTCAAGAGCTAACTCCAAAACACCATGGAACTACAAATCTCTTTGGCAGGGTAAATTATCGAAGCATGATTTAGAAGTGAGCTCCGAAGTGAGGGAGCTCAGCCAACTGCTGCATCTGGCCACAATACTGAGAGTCAATCCCCCAGTTAATAACCTCAGACTCCACTGAGGTGTGACATTAGAAACAATCCAAATAATATCCCAGCCATGTCACTTTATTCCTTTTTTCCCCTTGCAATGACATCTGGCATACAAGGCTTGGGTTTTCCCTCATCCCAGAAAAACCAACAGCAACATTTTCCGAAGGTGTCTGTTCCCGAACCAGGGAATGGAAGGGATACAGTCAGTTCATGCATGGCTCCTAACGTTTTTCCAACCAGTCAGACTCCCATTCCCTTCTCTTCTCCCTTCTCCAGTGGAGAGACACAGCTTCTATAATGAGCCTGTAGCTGGGGAGGAGAAGGAAATATTCCTGTCAGTGCTGCCTAAAAATCAGCAGCTGACAGTGTCAAATTGCAATGAACTTACAACCACCTTTGAAAAGGTAAAAGCATCTCTCCCATCTCACACAGAAAAACCCTCCAGAAACACGTCTGAGACTGGGCATATCTATAGAAACAGTCTGTAGACCTTTTCCTAAACCTAATTCTAGCAGACTTTCCTCCATGTCCATGCTCTTGCATGTACCTTTGTGATCCCTTTGAAAAAGCAATTTCAGGACTGCTCTGGTGAAGCAAACACTGATTTCAGTTGCATGGTGCAAGGGATGCAGCTCCTGTGCCCCCAGAAACTGTTGTGTGCTAGCAGGCAACAAAGATGGTAACACTGGAAAATATTTGTGCAGCCTTTCCCATTTTTAGGTTGCCAGGAACTGAAATTCTCTTCCAATTTAATGTTCCTGTGATTTTTCCAGCTGCCAAGAAACCATCTTTTCCCCAGAAAGAACTCTGGAAATGGGCTAGGATCTCTCACAGCTCCAGCAACCTGACCAAACTCCTCACCACAAAAACAGGTAGGACTCAGACCAACCCAAACATCATCTAGACTTTATCTCCTACCCTCAAGTGAGCACGAGGCCAGAGGCCATTGATGCCAGTGAGATGGACGTGAGGATGGAGACTGAGAGGCCAAATCTGAACTGTAACTGTGAAACATTACAGTCGTTTCCCAAACATAAGAACATGGCCTTAAAAAGAACCATAGGTATTCCAGAGGAAAACTGAGTTGAAGCTACATAAGGGAAATTGAGTCCTGTTTGGAAGCTCCCCTCCAAGAACCAACAAAACCACATCACTGGCTCAAAGATGAGGGGATGGCATCTGGAAGTGAGGGGGGCAGAAGCGACTTTTTCAACAAGGTAAGAAAAACCCTTTGAGAAGATCTTGTGCTTAGGTCTTAAAGACTTGTGAAACAAGGAGGTGAAATGCAGAGAGAATTCACAAGCTTGAAAATACCAGCATTGGCACACACAGCTGGGACAGGTAAATCTGACAGTATCAGGCACAAGACAGAAGAAGAAAATGTTTTGGAGGCAAGACTTTTTTCCAGGAAAATAGAGCAACATGACTACAAAATAGTGCATTTTCATACTGAGTTTATTTTGAGCCTTGTGCTGTAGGCAGTGCTCACCTACTGACTGCCAAGCCGGCTACTGCATTCCTCTTCACTCTGCAATACTTATTTGATTGGCAAGATACTATTTCAGAGCTATAAAACCCTCCTGGAACATTCTTCCAATAAACCGAATTCCTTTTCTTACTAATAATTTTATTTGCCTAATTATTAGCAGCACTTGGAATAAAACAGACACCACAGGCTGAATCCAACAGGGTTTGGTCCCTGCAGCAGTTTATGCACCTCGCTATGAAGGACCAGGATTGAGTTCTCCAGCTCAGTGCCTCATGCTGGGTAGCAGAACAAGCAGAAGTCTACTGGGAGCATGCCGGGGAGGTGCCTACTGTAGGGCATGAGGTATTCCCAAGGTTAATAACACCTGACTTCATTTCTGTGTCCTACCTTGGCCTAGAAAAGATAGGTACTTGCATTCAAGTAGCAAGTCCTGTCTATCCACTTCAGCACGGGCAAGTTCATTCTTACAGGGTGCAAAGTGCCTCTGCAAAGAAGCTGCCCTTTGGCAGGAATGAGGCAGAGCAGTAGCTGTAATTTCCCTATACAAAGCAAATACAAAGTATATTCCTTCATTCTCTTGCTGCAGCTGAAGGTATCACCTGGGAGTCTACCTGCTCTCCAGCCCAGAGAGAAGCAGCATTGTAAGCACAGGTCTAGTTAAACCCAGATAAAATCAATTCTAGGGGCACTGTGGAGCAGAGATTTAAAATTCAGGAGTTGAAAGACAGTTTTTCACAGAAATGAAGAGTGAACAGCTCTGTGGAGCAAGTATCAAGGGCACATTTATACTTAAATTAACAACCTTATAGATAACACCAAAATAAAGCTAATATGGACCAATATTAAGAGGGCACGTTGCTGAAACGCAGCAGCAGGGCACCCCATGCAACTAAAGCTACCTCTGCAAGCAGCAGAATAAACTCACTGCAGTCTCTTCATGGCACACTCAAATCCTATGGGGTATATTAAAAAGCCCTTGACTCCCCTGGCATGGGGGCACAGCAGCTCAGTCACGCACAGGGATTTTCCCTAAAAACACTCGTTGCATGTGCAGGCACACATGGCCTCCCCAGCTCAGCAGGGCTGGGATATCCCAGTATCAAATACTTCAGAAAGTTCAAACACTAGTCACGTCTGACAGGGAGAGCAGCACAGGCTTCAGCATCACGGGAGAACGAGGGCCTCCCAAGCCTCAACCCACGTCCATCTCCTCTCCTACGGAGCCTGAGGAAGTCTTTCCATTGAAGTCCCGTGTTTCCATACCCCCAGGTCTGAGGCCCGGGACTAAGGCAATCCTGGGAACAAACCTGCTCTGCACAATGTGCAACAGAGGTGTCCACAGAACAGGGAATGAGAGCTTTAAAATAATCGGGGGTGGGCAAGGGGGAAGGATAATAACCTGCAGCATAAAACCAGTTTTAAGCACATTCATTTTGCAGTTGCTAGAATATAAAGGCAAGCTCTGGAGCTCTGCCAGCCAGTATTTTTATGACTGTATCAAAGCACACGATAAAAACAAAAAGCTTAAGGGTCAAACTCAGTGCTGGGATTAGTAACCAGCTGAAGTGAATACCATGATACCAGGTCTGAACAAGACCCTCTCATCACAGGCACTTAAAACACGTCTGTTTTTTTACACAGACAGCAGTCATGCCTGAAACCCGTGTGCCAAATTCCTCTCCTTCAGCCTGCTCAGGTGGGGAGGGCTTTGTGCAAAATCTCTAAACCGTCTCCACCAACAAGTACCAACAGAGCCTGCAGCTGTCTCGAGTCACGTACATCACCCAGCAGGGCACAGCACACTGTCCAAGCCCATCCCTCATCACTATTTTGGTCCTCCAGTGCAGACACTGCCCCTGCCAGGACTGACCCCCACAGCAATGGAGTATATCCAAATATCCCTGCATTAGGCACTACCCAGGGTATGACATGGCCACAGGCTTAAGCCTGTGAGCACCAGGAGAAGAGCGGGGGTCCCTTCTGAGTAGACCTCAAGTTCTTAACAAGAGAACTTAAGACAGATATTTTTAATTTATTCAGAATAAGGAATTGGCCAACTTGTACTGAGGGATTTAACAGAAGAAGCTGCAGCAGAGATTAAGAGAGACCAAGGTGTCCTTTCATGCTACATCAGACACTGTACCTTGAGAAAGGGCATTCATCCAAGAGCAGGAGATGCCAACCCATGGAAACTGTCTCCATGACTGCCATCAGCTGAGACTGAGTGAGCCACCTGGGAGCCCTGCTTAGACTGTGGCTGGCTTCTCAAAGGCCAGCACAGTCACTGCAGAATTACAAGTCAGTTATACAGCTGGGATGCTACTTGCTGCTGCAGCTCAGAGAACAAAGGGTTTGCAGCAGCTGAAATGCCTGGAATTCGAAACCATCAGAGACACCTTCTCACCCTGTGGGTATCAGTACTCTGTGCCTCCCTCAGCTCTGGCCTGATATGGCAGGAGGCAGCAGTGACAGGCATGTGACCCTGCAGAGGGACGGGGGCACTGGGGTGCTGGCATGTCCCCAGCTCCCTGGCAGGAGCTGAACAGATCCAGCAGGACATGGTGCCACCTCCCCACATTGCAGTACCCTTCTGCATGGCCACACAGCCAGGGCATCCAACAGAGATCTCGCTTCCAGCTAAATTTCTCTTTTATCCAAGAGACAGGAGGCTTCCCTATCAAATCATCTCCAAGAGTGAATTTTAATGGAATAGATCCAAAAGAAGCTTAAAGCTCAGGTTGTTTGCTTTAAACACTCGATGGTTTCATTATTTTGGCCATTGGTTAAGCTCCCTTTTATGTTACACATATACTCCTTTTCTAGGGCAAGGTTGATCAAAACTGGGAGCAATTTCCTTTCAAAAACAAATTTTTAACTAAATAAAATGACTTGTGGCATTCTGCATTTTTCAACAGTGCTTTTAGTTTCTGCACAAGACACAGCATTTTATTCCAGAGGATGCAGATTCAAATAAAAGCCTTTTTTCACCTGTCAGCAGGGAAAACAGCATTTTTTTATTGAGCATTAACTGCAATGACAATTCAACTTTGTGTTATTTCATTGAAACAGAAGTTTAAAATGCACATTTTTAGCCATGGTTGCTTCAGTTGCAGACAGAAGCTCTCTCACAACAGGAGTTAAGTACAATTTGTGGACTACAGAATGCACAATGGAGGTTTTTGATAAGCACATCTCACTGTGACCAATTTGCACGTAATGACAAAATTACAGCTGGAGAAAAGCACTGAGGGAGAGAATGACTGTGACTAGAAAGAGAAAAGCCTGCTCTCCCTTGTGCAAGCTGTTTACCACCCATCACTTCTGTCCCTGAGCTCTGACCTTACTTCACATAAGCTGACAGAAAGCTCTCATCATGCAAAGTGCTGAGCATGCTCTGCTCCCACGCACCTCTCTCCATCATCAAAGCTGGGTGGATTTGGCGCTGCGACTCAGCCCCAAAAACACAGCGAGATGGCACCAAACGTCACTTCTAGACTCTGCCCAGGGTGAGCTGTAATTCTGATTAAAGAAGCAGAATTTCAAGCTCCCTCAAGCAGTCTCAGCTCCCACTCGAATTTTTCTTTGGATCTATCTGCCCCTTTCATCAGATTTTAAAAGAGATAACGTTGTTGTCGTCTCTCTTTCCTGACACTGTCTGACCTGTGAGGTTTGGCCAGGGCTAAACTTAAAGCATATCATACAGTATTATGCCACTTCTGAGGCAAAGTGTCTCTGTAAGAGATGATGGGGTTATGTCACGCCTTTGCACAAAAGCAGAAAGCAATTTTGGGGAAGAAAATGCAAAGAGGAACTTTTTCTCCAGGAATAAATAAACAATGTGTCACAAACAGCATGTGCAATAGTTTCCTTGTTTACATCTACAACTTGTCTGATGGAGTAACTTTAAAAAACAAAACAAAAAAAAACACTAAAACATTTTTTTGACCTTCTCTCTTATCTGAAACTTCAGCTGGTATCGGCAAGAACACAGGTCTGACCATGCTGCAAAAAAGGTGTAGCCTTACCCCAGAATACACTTTAAATATACTTCATACCTAGTAAATCCCAAGGCTGCTGTAACATCTGGCTCCAGAAACCTGGTGTCACTGCTGTTACATCCCCAGTGAAGTACAGCTGAGCAGGGATCAAACCTAAATTTGTAAGTACTGTCTCTCCTTGTGACTGCACACATCACTTGTACAACCCTATGAAAGCACTTTCCATTTGCTAAGCTGAAAGAATTTGGCAGAGATAGAAAAACATCACCATATCCCCCAAACACAATGAAAAGACAAAAACCTGCATCAAGCTGAAAAACACCAGTGGCCACCATGGCCTTCCTTAAGGTAATTTTGCAACTCTGGTTTAAAAATTATAAATCTGAAAATAATCAGATTACAAGTGATTTACCAATAGTCTCAGAGCGGTGTGCAGGAAGGAAGCCATGCCTCCTGACACTTGACCACTTGAGTCACGAGAGATGAGCCTTTCCATGCAACCTCATCCTCAGGTTATTCTTCTCAATGCCTGGAGGAGATGATGCTGCTCCTTCTTAAAGGCGGACATTAAGAAACCAAAGAGATGGGTTTTGAGCCAGTTTCACATGTCCATAGCAGAACAAACTGGAGAAGAAAAAGGCAATGTATTTTGCGTTTCCTGCCCAACTGCAGGCTTTGAGCACAGATTTTTGCTTCTGTGGACCAGTTTGTGAATCCCAGAGAGAGGAGGACTATAATAGCTTAATGACATGGCATGGGGAAAGGCAGCCCTAACACTCAGAGCCAGACAGGCAGATCCAAGCTGGCCTCAAAGGGCCAGGGCAGATAGTGTAGTGCAAACCCTCAACATCCAGGTGAGAAATTAAGTAAATACCCCAGCTACACAAACACAGAGCTACAGCCAGTTCAGACACTTTCTTTGCTAAGGGAAAAAAAAACCAAACATGAAAGCAGATTGGTTTTTTCTCATATTTCCTGTGATGATTTTTAACGTTCAGCATTCATGAAGTGAGATATGAGAGTCCAAAGAGCTGCTTCAGGACACCTCAGAGATGTGCCAAGGCAGAGACCTCCAAACTTGAGGGATGCACTGAACTACTGCCCATGGACTGCTTGCACCTACTTTCCTTGCCATGCCTCTTGGACCACAGCTACGGACCCTTTAAATTGTTCTGATGACTAAAGAGCCAAGTTATAGCACAGTACTGAAGCTTCTTGCTTCTTGCTAAGTCTTATTCTGACTAAAAAATTAAACAGCTCATTTTAAAAGTGGTAAAATGACTCCCACTTCAGAACACAGCTCTCAGGGGGGAAAAGGTTTGCAATTTCAGCAGGGCAAGGCATGAGATGATCTGTTAATTACCAAAGGGAAGGCAGCTGGTTTAGTTCCTGCTATCTTAATAATTTTCCTCTCTTTGATGTCTTGATCACATCTTTTGAACAACACGCTTGAAGCGTAACACTGGAGAGAACACTTATTTTCATAATGAAAGGGAAATATTTTGCTCCATGCATAATATTTAGTTATTCTGATAGGCTGCATTGATAGGGCTTTATATATTGTGTTTTCAAGCCAATGCTGAGCTTAAAAGGCCTGCAGGGTAGTGCAAGGCTTCTATCTAAATGGTAAATATGTAATCCGTGTACGTGTCCAGCATCCTTTAAAATGATATCAAATGGTTTCTAATAAGAAAGATACAAGCACCCAAAACTTTCTTGTCCTCAAGGCATAAAAATGAAGCTTACTTCTTTCTCATTTTAGTTCTAGAAGTTAAAATTTCTAGGCCATATGAAAATGACATTAATTCCTTGCACAGTGTGATAGCATATTCACTGTTGTACAGCATACACAATCAAAAACTCTCTTCACTTCCCACGACACCAGAGAAAGCCAAAAATCCGGAGCAAGCACATACTTTTCTGAAAGCTGCCAAAAACAGGGTGGAGTTTTGCAAGTCACAGTCATCTATAGGAAATATATGTGTATGCTCCTTCACACAGCACTACAGCAAGCAGAAAAGCTGGAGGATGACCCAGCTACACATACATGGCACCAAATCCCTTGAGAGGCAGCTGGCCATGAGCACTGGGACAGCAGCTTTCTACAGCTGCCTGCAGTTAGAAGGCTTTTTTCTTAATACATGGGCCCCATTCAAGATGGACTGTGATTAAATTTATCCTAGTTGTGTAAATTGGAATCTGAAGTCAATAGGGATATCCCCATTGGGCTGTACACCAGAGTAAAGGGTAGTGAATCACGGAGGAGAACTTGCTAAAAGGATGTTCAGAGATAAGAAAATGTCTACAAGATGTTCATGACCTGGGCAGAAAGTTCAGCCTTATGGCAAGAACTCAGCCTTTGCCCTAATTTCCCACGTACAATCTGAGAATTGATATTACAGGTTACATTGAATCTATCTAAACAAAACCTAGCTGTGGAGGAGGGATTTCAGGATGCAGACTTTATTTTAACCACAACACCCATTTCCTCACTCTTTTCACTTGAAATCAGATGTTATTATATTTGCGTGTGTGACATTTACACTTAACAATGCAGACTCTGGTCAGATTTGCTGAAGCAGTGAACAAAACTATGATTAAACTACTTCCTATATGCAAAGTCGCTTTGAACATCGTGTGTGTCACGGAGACTGGCGAGTCAGAGGCACAACCGAGGTCAGACATGCTTTGAGCTGCAGCTGGGTGGGTGTAGGAGGCAGCTTGGCCACCGCTCACATCGCCCGGCGCTGCCCCTTCCCTCCAGCGGTTACCACCACCACACATCTGCCAGAAGGACCAGGTGTGCCGCCCCTTGAATATACAGATGAGGAAAAACCTACTAGGAAATGAGTCCTAGTTAATTCCTGCTGTTCTGGGAGGGCGCCGGGGATTGGATCTGCGGGAGGATGTGACCTGTGGTCAGGAGTAGCTGGAAGAGATGACACTTTACCCCAGCACCGGATAGCATCCCTGACCACAGTCCCTGGCTTCCACCAACTGACAGAAGAGCTTCTCTTCCAAAAAAGGAAATAATTTTGGACTTTTTGAGCTCCCTGAATTGGCTAACCACAGTCTGAGAGAAGTACCAAGACAAAAAGAGTGCAGGGAAGAGAACTGGGGCTGCTTATGGCAGCAGCTGCCCCTGGCTCAGCAGCACTGCCACCCTACACAGCAGGAGCCTGACTGGCTCTGAGGACCCAGACCCATCTGGTCCTCTGGTGGGAGCTGCATGGGGTATTAGAAAAGGGATGTATACCATGGTCCCAGATAGAGAGCAACAACCTGAAGTCACTCATACCACCAACACATGGGAAAGAACAGGGACATACACCTTCACAAACAAGCCCACTCTCAAGAAATGCAAGCTTAATTGAGATTGAACTAGAACAACAAAATTAAGGGGTTAAACTATATCAGCAGCTCTGTGACTGGAATCAGGACACATGGGGCAACACACCCCAGATTAGAGAATGTCTGAAACAAGTCAGGGAGGAGTGGGACACAGGAAACAACTGCAGCAGAGGCTCTTCACAGCCATTGCTTTGGTGGTGCAATGCAAGTGGCCCTTGCTGGGTGTGTCAGTGCCCCGCAGACAGGCAGGGCTGTCATGACTTTGTGGCTTAGACCAAGATCCTCTCTGCTGCACTTCTTTACTACCCACCTGAGCTCTATTAGCAACCAGCAAGCTCTGGCCATGCTTAGAGATAACTAAGACTGCAGCTGTCTATAGCCCCCCAGCAGGAATTTGGATCCATTTCTACCCACATTCATTTTGATTCCTTGCCCTTGAATTTGCCTCATTGTAGAGCAGCTTCCACAGCTTGCTCACTTTCACCTTCAAAGAAAACCTTTCTATCCCATGTCAGGGTGCTGCAGAAACAGACCTGGACTGAGGACAGCCCAAAAGCCAGACCAGATTCCTGCCCAAGTGACAGAGACCTTCCATGCTCTACTTGGCCTTTCTCCAGTGACATCCAAAGAGTGGAGAAAGGCTGGGAGCAGCATTAACACATGCCAGCCGAGCCAGTGGGAGGCAGGGGAAGGTACTGCCTGGGGGTGAGCAACACTCATCCTGCCCTTAGAGGAATGGTGGGAAGACAAGGCCACTACCCTCCACAATCTTCCTTGCAGGGAGCAGAAGAGACACACACAGCCCTCAGCCACAGCTTCATTCTCTAATTTAGCACTGCATGGGGCAGAACTCTATCCTGGAAGTCTCCAAAAATAAAAATAGACTGAATTTTGCCGCTGGGACAGCCCTCTACATCCACAGAGCCACTAAGGGGGCTACTCTCTATCTCAGAGCTGTCCCCTGACAGCTGAGCTGCCAAGGATCGGGATGTGCTGAAGGAACCATCCCAGCTGCAGGGCCAGCTGAGAGCCCAGCAGAAATCGAGCCAATGCCTTCTGCAAAAATCTGTGGAACAGTTGCTGCAGCGACTTCAGTTTCTTGCCCCTACATGTACATCTCTCTCCCAGCACAGCACAGCCCAAGTAATTTCTGCCATCAGGAGTTTGTGCCACCTGGGGAACGCTGAGCACGCAGATGAATTCTGATTTTAAAATTCATATTTATTAGGAAATTACATTTCTGGTGAGTTAACAATGTATTTCACCAGAGGAGTTTTAGGGCAATCTTTGGAATATTACTGTGTCTCTAAATAAGACTGGAAGAGAAAGACACTTGGTGTGTTGGAAATTTGGCCTATTTTCAGCAACAGTAATGATAGTGGGTTTTATATCCTGTTCCTCCTCCTGCCAGCATGAGGGAAAGCTCTTATAGCCTAAGAGGACAGCAACTAACACAGCATAATAAAACCACAGATTGTAGAAATACAAACAGACTCCAAATAAATCAAATTAGAAGCTGTAATTTGAGAGGGAGGCATCTGAAGTTGTGATAACAGACTTTCTTGCTGGCAAATCCATAGCAATCCATGGCCAGAATCATCATTAGCATGTTCCTTTACAATGATCAATTAAACTAGGAGAGAAATTAAAATATTTCCCCCCTTCAAAAAAAAACAGTGAAGCAGTGGGAGTTGCAAAAGAGACCTTTGATTCACCCTTAATTCATCAGATGAATCATTTCATGTTGAACAAACATCAAACCACACTGAAGAGATGCAACCAAAAGCTCTCAAATCCCTGAAGCCACTTCAGTGGGCTTACTAAACCATGCAACATTGATCACACACATTACCAAAGTGCTATGAATTACCTTATTATATGCATTAGTTAATTCATGGCATCTTTGCATAAACCTTGACCTGCACTGCAAGACCATTTGACTCAGTTTAGCTGCAAAGAAAGCAAGTTTGCTCTACCATGTATTTGAGGAGCCTGAGTTTGCAGTCATAGTGAGCACCCCACTACTCATGAACTGTTACTTATTAAGTCGCAGTAAATGGCCCATGTGATTTAAAGAGATCAAAGGGAGACCAAATCCTGTCCCTGCAATTCTGGCAACAGCATCTCTTTGTAAGATCAGTGTTGAGCATGTGGAGTCAAAATCACTACTACAGTTCACTGCTCAAGCATGAGGAACCTCAGTCCCTCTACCCAGCAAACCTCCACGGACACAAGCAGAAATCCAGATGCAGCAGAGTTACCTGGTGAGAGTCAATTGTTTTTTTATCTCAGCTGCACACTCCCAATGCAAGAGAATTAAACAATTATTGAAAAATCACCTCAGAGAAAAGACTGCAAAGGACAGAGTTTCTCAATAATATTTTTCATTTTAATCCCCTTTGTATAATCTTTAAGTATTAGGGTGACAAAAAAATCTAGTAAATGTTTTATAGCCAGAGTTGCACTGCTCAGTGTTAGTGTCTCTTTATCTAACATGAGTGACAGCAGTTGGCAATCCCCTTAACCCAACTCCTCTTGCTAATCCCTATCTGACAACCAGGCAACAACCTCAGGAAACAGGCCTGATATCTTGGGCACATTATCATTAACGCTGTCCCACCTTCCCGCTTTACACTTTGTTTCCCTGCCTTCACAGACACACCATCTCTGGAGAGGGAGCCAGGCATTTGCTGTTGGACCCAGGTGCTTGTGATCACACTTGATACAACATGGCTCATTCTGCACTCAAAGGTCCCAACCATACAACTGCCCAGAAAATACTTTTCCTTGTCTCCCGCTTGGTTGGTCAGGAGTGCTGACCCTGGTCCCTCAGGCCAGCAGCTAAAATGATGTGCTCTTTCATGTGTTCAGCAATAACCTAAGAGACTACTAAGGACAACCTTGTCCTTGCCCCACAACATATTCAGGCAATTAGAGCAGCAGTGGAAAACCAGAGTCGCACCTGATACTGGCCAAGACTTGCCAAAGTGATGCTGGCACAAGCAGCTGAAAAATTCCTAGAAACAGTGCAGTTTCCAACACACGGGTACTCACCACCTTCTGAGTAAACAGCCTCAGGCAGGCCTCCCAAAACCCCAATCCACTCTCGGAGCCACTCTTTTCAAAGTGCTTCTGTAGTTTCACTGATGCTTGCGGAGAGCAGCGAAGATACCAAGTATCATCTCAATACATGGTCTCTGCACATCTTTCATCCACTAAATAGTGCATTTAAGTCTGAGAAAGGCAAACCTACTGCTTGTGTTACTTCCACCACCACTTCTGAAATGAGTCACAAATCTCAGTGTGAAAATTCCCTTAAAACATAAAGGACTGTGTTCCCCTCTTGGGTCTCCCAAAGAAATCAGCCTCTAAGATAGAATTAAACATCTAAAGGGCAAATGAGTCTCAGGATGCTTTGATGAAATAATCTGCAGCCATTCCAAAGCATTCTTATTCTCAATATGTTCACTGTTATGTATCTTGTAGGACTGATTTGTTAAAAAAACAGGGACTGGGCACACCAGAGAGGACACAGAGCAATCTTCATGTTAGGTCCTGGGAACATTGCCCCACAAAGGAGGATGGAGAGGCACCAGCCAGGAGGACAGCTGGCCAAACAGCCAGGATCAAGGACAGCTTTGGTCAAGAAACTCAGTACTTTGGAGCAGTCAGCATCCAGCTTTGTAAAGGGGACAACTGCAAGCAATGTTAATTTTAATGGCAGCAGATCTATAACCTCACAGCTTGGACTCATGGGGATTGAAATCCCAGGGACTGCTATGGCCTCTTCATTACCCCAGAGACAAATGCCAAAAATATTAAAAAATAGCAGATATGGAAGATGAAAAGAGAGTGTGTTTGTCTGAAACATCCCAGCGTCAGTTTCGGATCATCAGCATCGCAAAGCAGCCTACAAAGAAGCTTGCTGATAATCACCCCAGCTATCTCCACCGATACACGTATGATGTGGCACGTCACTTCTGTATCTGCCAACACTACAAGCTCCAAATATGACCCTGGCTCTCTTCCCCAAGCACTGAGGAACTCTTGTTATATTTGGCTTCCCCCTTGTCCTCCCTTCACAAAAACAGCACGCTTCCACAACATCAATCTGGAATTATTTACTGTTGTTGAAGCTGAGACAGAAACCACAGGCCACCTCTCCTCTCACCCAAGCAGGATGTGCAGAGGTTGTCCAAATGAGAGGGCTTCACCCAAGTGCTCTAGCAACCCTGCCAAGCATGTCATCAGGCAGGCTGCTGCCCTCTAAAATTATGCCCTTCATCTCTCCTGCTCCATTCCCAAGACCTGCTGAAAACTGGTTTATCTGTGCTATCAGAACATTAAATACAGACCATCTGCTTAAAATTACTTTAATTAAAGCTAACATGGGAACATAACTAGCCACATTTTCTCTTCTCTGCTTTTCTAAGTAGACTGTCACTTGCAATGCTTTGGAACTAGCTTTGAAACTCCCTGAAGGGAAGAAAATGTGAAAGGGCCACAGGTTACAGGCATCCTCCTTCACACTGACACAGCACACAGCTCAGGGACAGGACAGGCCCAGGAACCGTCTACTCCAAATCACACCTGACTGCACCCAGAAAATCACCCCATTGAGGTCAAACTTTCTCCTGGTAGCTGAATCTGGCCTCTACCAACATGAGCAAGGCTGTACCCAGCAGTACAAATTAACCCACCACATGCTTGATGTTGCCAAGACCAGAGTGTTGTCAGTGCCTGGGCTAAACAGCTCACTTGTATTCAGTGTGCAGTGACTGTGAGAAGTGTGGGGCAAGGTAACCTGCTTGCTCTGTACTTTTGAGGCTGGCATTTTTCCACAAGAGGAGGTCAGAGAAGCTCAGCAGACTGAAGGCTCAGAAGGGATACAATCATTCTCTATAAAATAGTGAAGAGGGACAGGAGGTCAAATGAAACTGAAGGTGAAGAAACCTTATGGACAAAACTGGTGTGAGAACGGGATGCTTGTGGATAACAAAAGCTCTGGAAGTCATCAACCATCAAAAGAAGTTTGAAGCTCCCAATCAAGCCAACACAACCACTCTGAATGTTCATATGTGGGAATGCAATCTGCTTAGACAAACCTTGGTCTGTCCCAGGTCTATGTTCTACAGTTCCACAACCCACTCAGCACTTTCAGCCATGAAAAGAACATTTGCTTTCCATCAGTCCAAATTATCCACTACTCTCCTGACAGCTCTGAGAAGGCATTTCTGCCAGTAGACATACTGCTGCAAACACAGTGCTCTCCCTGTCTGATCTGTCTACCTTGCAAAGAGGTGCTGATGTACAGAGTGTTGGAGATCCTTGGATGAAAGGTATTAGATAAGTACAAAGCCTGAATATATATTAATAGTAATACCAGACATGATATCTCTGACAAAATAAACTGCCACTTAACCCAAGACTGGGAAACAGAAAGGGATCTGCCAAGTCCCAAATGTGCAACACTAGCCTATAAACATGTGATGGACTCAAAAGAAAAGAAGTGTATGGAGCAGAGGAGTGAGCTGGAAGTGATGATGGGAGGTTCACTTCCTCATGGCATGCACTGTGCTTCTTAACTTCACCTGATCAAGAATGATGAGCAACATGCAGCAAGGCACAGCAGCCTGACCTCGTGCCATACAGCTAAGGGACATCTGGGAAAGCATCAGAAGGCACAGGCTGGGCCAGAATGAAATTGTATCTAAGCTCAGCACTCTGTTTTTGATGAAGACAGGTGGGAAAGGCTTAATAGCAACACAGAGAACAAACACAGTGTACTTAGTCTTAAGCAACTGGCAGGTAACAAACCTTCTGACCCAAGCGCACATCTCGACTGCTGTGTTCAACAGGGGTCTTATCCCCAGAAAACTGTTGGTTCTTTGTTTGAACTACTTGTATTTTAAGTTTTCATAACACTTTTCCAACAAGAGGTTGCACAGCTTAATTATACAAATAAAATTTAATTTTGTTCCGCCTCATTCCAAGAATGCTGTAATTCCTACACTATTGCCAGAAGAATTAAATATCTGCATTCAAATGAGCATCTCTCTCTCCTCTTTTCTCTGCTTCTAGAATACTTCAACTGATGTGGGAGATGATTTCAGACAAGTCTTGGTATGAGAAGGAATCGACTATTCCCAGTCAAGTAGAGGTAGGGATAGGAGGCTTGTTTGTTTTAAGCAGATTACCTCAGAACCTCTGGAGGTAGATTTATAAATCTTTTCTTTCATATCCTTCACAAAGACAGCTGGAAATAAGTCTAGAAGCAAAACATGGAACAAGAATTAACAAGAATGTTATAAATGGCTTTATTTAATCTGGAGTGAGTGTTGTTTCTGAAAGCTATGAAAGTTTATTTATAATATTAGCAATTTGACAACCAGTCTTTTTAATAGGAACTCATCTATTGTGTTTTGAAACAAACAGGATCTAGGATGGGCAGAACCTTGGCCCTGGCTCTAACTTTATCAATTAGAAGCAAGGCTGGGCTGCAAAAGCCTTCACCTTGTTTAGCATGCAGAGTCCAAGAGTTTGTCTTGGCTAATGTAACCAGAAGATGAAGTTTACAAATCAAGGCATCTTTGCTAAACAGGTGCAGGAGCCCCATCCAATACATTGGAAGTACAAATACATTGGAAAGTGTTACTCGCAACTGCTGGACCCTACACATTTCCCATAAAACATCATAGACTTTTGATGGACATGGAGACCAGAACATGGGCAACAGTGGGAAAAAAAGAGCCTGGGAACTCGGATAAATCCACCAAGTGAATGGACATTTGCTGACGACAGCACTGCAAAGTTGGCTCTGCTGCTTGGCTCCTGGTAAAACAATGACATAATGCTGTGTTTACTAGCAGGGAAATCTGAGGGTTGGAAATGGATCTGTAAAAAAACCACTAACACGTTTTTTTGACAAGCCAACAGATTAGCATCTATTGTCACTGGGGCAAGGCCAAATTCGACTGGAAATGGTCCAGGAGTTTGATGTCACCGAGAGGCTCCCAAGGACATCAGCTAAAGAGCATTCCCATGTCATCTCAGCATTTACTGCTGTGTTACTGCCTTAGATCAAGCCATCAGTCACCTCCACCTTCTGTTTAACCCTTTCTGTCACACTGTGCAGTAGACAACATATTGGCCTTTTGGCAACAGGAGTGTGACCCAGATGTGCAACAGCTCACGTTACCCGGACACAGAAGACTGATAAAGGACCAGGCAGGACAGGATGCTGTCAGATAAAGCACACATTCCATCAGGTTTAGACTGTCAGCCCTTTGTTAGTACTAACTAAAGTCTCTCTCTTCCTACAGATACAGTGGGCATCATTCCTTCATTTGACTCCTTAGGTTGTTTTCAAGTCACCTGTGAACCAAATCACATGGCCAAGTTGCATCCTTGCCCTGGTCTGAGTCAAAATCTTTATCATAACCCAGACAACACCTCTCAGCAAGGAAACTACCAAGAAGTTTTAGCTCCACACAGACAAGATTGCAACACAAGAACATGTGGAAGCCCACAGATGCCAGTGTCTGGTAGAGAACAATTTCACTTCTCTCATCAGATGAGTCAGAGCCCTGATGGCTCAGTATCACTGTGAGATAACTTGGTGGGCAGAGCCCCACAAAGCCCTTGGCACCCAAGCAAAGTGTTGGGTCACCTCTCCTCAGGAGTAAAGGCTACAGTAAGCACATCAGTGCTATATTCTCAGTCCTTCCAGACTCTCAAAACCCAGTGGAAGGCCCTGGTGATTGCCCACAAGACACTCTCCAGTCCAGCCCTACTACACTTGGCAGATCACCTAGAACTCCAGAACTGAGACATTGGCAAATAACCCCACGCTGTGGGGGAAGGATTAGAGCTTGTTGGAAGAAGGGGAGAATAAAATGAAATAAAAGACTATTCATAACATCTGGCTAGGACTGTGGCATCAGCTCCAATGGGACCTAAAAGATCCTTTCCAAACCTCTGTTTTCTGCCCTGTTTCTTTGACCATACCCTCTTCTTGCTCAAATGCAGAGCAATACAGGAGTCAAAGCAGAAGCAAAGCACACAGACAAAGCCACACATCAAAACCCCAGTTCCCACCAAACAGCTGCCCACTCTTCCAATACAAGGAGAAGAATTCTGTAAAACAGCAATCTCAATGGTTATCCTGGCCAAAACCAGGGCGCACTGTTACTCACAGCTGAAAGGATGGTAGAAAACCCAACACCACCACAGCCAAGCAATTTGGCCAACATCTTCAGTGGTGAGGCCAGGGGTCTGAGCAGCAGTGCCTTGCTCTCATCCCCAGGCTGTGAGTCCTCAGACCACACTCACTTGAGCCAGAACCTCAGATCTTTCAAAAAAGAGACTCCCTCCAAGACAGCAGAGCGTCTGGCACACCTGTACACAGTCACTCTGCAGTGCCACTGGCACATTGCCACTGCTAAACAGAAAGCCACTGGCCCTTGTGGCAAGAGAACAGAGCTTTAAGACAGAGGTTTAAGGGCAGACTGGTGGACTCTCCTGCACGAATCATGACTACTGTAATCTCCAAGGGCTGTTCTGTTACACATGAAAAATTCACTTTAAATATTTTTAGTTTAAATGGAACTATTTATATTTATTGTTAACAAACTGGGGATGTGTGTATTAAAGGATGAAATGCAAGCTACAGCTGCTCAGCTCAGAAACAGGTGGAAAGCTGCTTCCCCAAAACAGTCCAGAGTTTTGACACAGACTGCTACAATCACAGACTGCAGCAAAAGATTAAACAGAAAAATCTCTTCTTGAGCAATAACAGGCAAAAGACTCTTCCATAAGCCTCAACAAGCGTATTCTGGAGGCTGGCTACTGCACTAGATTCCTTTTGAGGAAAACATCCTGGCTTGTCTTTATAAAACACTTTCTGATGAAAGGTTAGAGGAAAATTTATCTGAGTTCCCTGGGAAGGAAAAAAGAACTTGTTAAGGATGTTCATGGCTTGTAAAATGTAGGCAGTACAGGATTGCAGCCCTTTGGTACAAGGAACACCAGCATGGATTTTCTTCTAGAACCAGCTGCTTTTTATTCTTTTTTAATAGCTCAAGTATCTTGTTATTAATATAAAATAAGCAACCCTTTTGTTAATAAAATGGATATTACTACCAGGGCTGCTTCAGAGATTCTAGACAGTTTCACCTGATATAGATACATTTATAAAACACACACACAAACCTTCCTTCCTACTCCTATCTTTCCTCTGTCCTATCCCAGAAGCCTGCTCCAGAGCCTGTTTGAATCCTACTTAGGAAAATGCTGAACTCCAGTCTTTCTTCCTGTCTGGGAGATGGGAGAGGGAGATGCATTTAATCTGCTCTCCATGGCCTCCTTCCGGGAAAATACTTCACATATCGTTGTTTGTTTGTTTTTAAATTCTAAGTGATTTAATGCCAGTGAAAGTTACTGGAGTGACATCCCTGGGAAAGTGCAGGCCTCCCACTTACGCAGTAGCAGGGGCTGTGCCAGTTGCCCTGATCCTGCTGAAGACTGGGAGCTCAGCTGCCTCTCACAGCATCCATCTCAGGAACAACCGTCCCTCAGCTCAGGCAGCTCAAGATGAGGCAGAGGAAATGTTCTGAGCTCAGAGATATGATCAGCAAAGCACTCACAGGGCAGGGGAATGGAAAAACATTTAAGACTGATTTTCAAGTATTTTACTTGAGGTCACAGGGGCCTACTGTAGGGTTTCACCTACTGGAGAGGGGGAAATTGGGAATAACCTTCTACTCACAAAAAAGACATGCATGGATTAACTTATAAATAGTAATAGATAACCTGAGACAAAGAGTAGGAAAATCTCACAGGATGCTGAGGGAGCAATTCAAAACCTCATCTTTACAGAGCTAGGAAAATGGTAATTGAGATGCTCTCTGTTGCATCAAGCCCCTGAGGGTACAAGAATGCCTGGCAAGATTTCACTTCTGCCAGTGAACTTTCCTGACAGGTAGTAGAGAGACACCAGAGAGAGATCAGAGAGCAGCAGCTAGTAGCCTATTGCCAAGGGCTACTCCCAGAAAGACCATACTCCATGCTTCACTGCAAATACTTCCACAGTGCCCAGGACTCCAAGACAGGAAAGAATGCCCTAGAGGAACAGGCTCAGAGTTGACAAGCACGGCTGGCATCCTGGATGTATGGTTCCTCAGAGGGGAATGCAGCTCTTATGTCATCCCATTCATTACCATGTCTGCTGAGCACTCTTAGGGAAGCAACAGCCCGATTCCCATTTCCGGACACAAACATGACCTTGCCATTCTGCAGCCGCTGCTCCCAGGGGCAGACCTGCCAGTAGAGGAGTATGACCCAAACTTGGGGCCTTTCAGAGCTGATGCTTTTACTCAGCCCTTGGCTAACACAGGCATCTTCACACTGTATAAAAGGTGAGTAAATCCTGTTGGCTTGGCAGCAGAGCACACCAAGATCCAGAGAGGCTGACAGCAACATAAGCTCTTCTACCACACTATACAGTGTCCTGTGTGTATCACACTGAACATTAGTTCAAACCTTTTTGGATGGTTTATGAACTTTCATACATTAAAGTTTGCATTTATAGGCATGTCCTGGACAGTGGAGAACCACAGTTTCAGTACTTCATGGACAGCTAAGGAAGACTTCTGTAAAGGAGACAGAATGGCAGTGTGGAGCTCCCGTTTAAACACAGCCATGATTAGTAGAGGTTTGGCATATTTCTCCCTAGGAACAGAGATAGGGATGTTTTCCTTGCAAACAAGTTTGCATCAAGCCTATAAAATTATGCTGCCAACTACTGAGAGCATCAGAGCCCAGTGCATCCCTGCCTTTAGTGAGCATGGTTTAGAGGAAAAATAAAACACACCCCACTGGTCAGAGAAACAGTGCCAGCAACACATCAAAACATCATTATTGCCAGACAGGTTTCAAACACTGTACATATAGGACCACACACGTATTTATGGACACTTAGAGTCTATTAATGTTTTATTCTATCCAATGAGTCAACTCTCACAAACTGAAGAAGTTGCATTATAATAATGGATGCTGCTGTACAGCATTACAGCCTTATTGTGAAGCCATGGGACACACAAATCTCATGCTAGAGCAGTTAGTGCCTATTAAGACCAATTTAGAATACACTGCAGCATAGTAGTGCAATATGTGATATTCTGATAGAGACACAGATTTGGGGATGTGTATTCTGCCCAGAATGCTCACAGTTCAAGGACTTGGTCAGTTGGCTACACATTGAGCTCCTCTTCCAAAAAACAGAGGAAGGAGTAGCTCTGCTGAAATCAATAGCTCCATAAAAAAGAGAATCTTAACAATTGCCACAAAAGTCAGTCTAAGCACGAGAGCATCAATTAACACCATTGCCATATTCTAGCATGTACAGGTGCTACAACAAATAGAATATTTCTTTGCTCTACCTTCACCCCAGGATAATTTGCAGTGTTATCACATTATCATTCTTCATGTCCATTTTTTGAAATAAGGCCTAAATGCTCACCATACAGTAGCTCAGGTTACCATTATACCAAGACTGTCACCTGCACAGCTGGTTGATACTGTCTCACTGCCCCCACCTGCCTGTACCTGTGTGTCATCACCTGTCAACAAAAAAAAAATCAGATCATCTTTCAGGTCTGTATGCACATGTTTCAGTGCAAAAGCATACTTGTTTTGTAATAAACCCTCCTATGCATTCCACCCCCACATATTTATAAATATATCCATACTATATAACTGACATCTAGTGAGTGTGAGCTCGAAGGAGTAAATTATTATATGCTCACCTAGAACGTGGTGCAAAGAGTGAGAGCACTAAAGTGGGAAGGCTCTAACTAGCCTGGAATATATTTCCCTTTAAAATTCTTTGAGGTGAAGAAAATTGCCTGGGTTCCTTTTGCTTTCCCTCCCACACCAATGAGATGATGTCCCTGCCCAGAAGAGGACAACAAACAGATCCTCTTGACTGTACTTTGCTTTTATAGCAAAGACAAAGGGAGATCCACTGTATTAAAAAACTTAGTAATTACAAGCTTCTTGGTAAAGCTTCTCTCTAGAGGTGTGAAACAAAGCCCAGAAAAGTTACTAGGTTTTGGGTTTTTTCCATTAACTTGACTGCATTTGGCTTTGACACTACCTGATTAAGCAGCAGACACCACCAATTTCAAACAGTATGCTACTGTGCAGCTCTCTGCCTTCTTCATGCAGTATTTACACAGCACGCTCCAGGCGAGAAGGTGTCTGCTCTTGCTACATGAAAGCATTCAGCTTCACAATGTCAAACAACACAAGGTGCTGTCAGCCCCTCTAATGATCCTGCTTGTCTCCGTGGTTTCTGGGGACCAGCTCTCTTTGTGTAAGCAGGCACAGATTAAGAGGATACAGCACAAAAACGGAATATCAAAAAAAAAAAAAAAAGAAAAAAAATCATCTCACGTTAGAAGGGCCAGCTGTTTCCTCCCAAATGACTAAATTAGAGACCTTGTACGTCACCTCCTGCCTCAGGTAGGGGCACATTGAATCCCTCTTCCTGTTTAATCCATGTAAAATGGGAAATGGGTTTTGAGGAAGACAATGACTGAATACATGAGTAGTTTTTTTCAGACTGTACTTTTTATCAGATAAATTGCAAGACTGCTTTGAAAGCCAAAGAAAACAACATAAAATTCTGCCACACTCTTCATGGGTGGCTTTGGGTCAACGACTTCACCCTTTGCCTCATCCTCCCAGTGACGGTACCAGCATATACTCAACCTTGCAGGGATGGGAGGAGGCAATGCCTCTGAGCTGCCCCTCTCTCTAAGAGCTAGATGTGGGGGTGAGATGAACAGCCTTCTCCGGGATGCAGGAAGTCTGGGTTCCATTTCCTATTCCAACACTTGCTTCCTTAGGATGTCTGTTCACCTCTCTCTGTCTCCAAGATTTGGTGTCTCCGTTCCTCTCCCTTTTAACTCAAAGCAGTGAGACGCACAATTCTGACTGCAGCCATCAAGTTGTGTTGCACTCAGGGGCCCCAGAACCCACACACTGACCCCACTCAGGGCTCTCGTGAAGCCAGAGGTCACTTGCAGCCGGCAGCACCCAAAGGCATTTGCGCTGTCTCTTAGGAAAACATCTCCCTGGTAACGAAGTCCCAGGGAAAGTCAATAGTAGCATCTTCATTGCTTTTAAAATGGAACTTGGAGGCTTTTGGAGCTGTTGTTCCCCAGCTTGTGGGCCTGCTAAAGGCTTTTCCCTGAGCTTTCATTTGGCTGCCCCCCAGCACGCTGCAGGTTCAACCATAGAAGAGGCAGAGCAGGCAGCCTGCTGGGAGATAAAGCCTCCTGTGCTGCTTCATCCTGCCCTGACCACAACAAATCAGGACAACTACTTCACCTCTCTATTGATTTTTAATCTGTTCCCAAGGCTGGGGACAGCCATATACCTTGCAAACTGTTGAATTTAGACACCACTGTCTCTTGGCTGAGTGTTACCAACCCACAGCTCTGCTGGAACAGAGAGGTCTGAGTGCTCCTTACTCTGTGGGCTCTCTGACTGCACACAGAACCAGTCTGGAGTTCCAGAGGCAATAACTCCCAGGCAGCACATAGTGAAAAGCACAGAAATGCCTCAAATATCTGAGCTACTTTGCAAACCTGCTCCAAACAAGCTCAAAGGACTGTGCCTCTCTTGAGCACTTCCTAAGATATGGTAACAGGGAAAAGACCCCCAAGAAAGAATCATATGCAGGTATGGCAGTGGAAGGCTGAGGGGATCCTGAGAAAAGGAAGAAAGTGAATAGGAAAAACCTGTACTTCATCTTGGCCTCATAAAACAATAGTGTCCAGAAAGTAAAAAGCCCAATAGGACATGAAAGCTAAAACCCCTTCTGTCAGAGAAGAATTTCACTTCAACAAGAACATTTCCATCAAGAACTGGTTGCAGCGATATGGAAGAGAGAAGTCCTCTGCGCACTAGCGGGTGAAGGCAGCTTTGAACTAGCAAAGGTTTGATCTCTCCCTCCTGCTATCCCTGCTCCTCTGGCCATTTGGGACAAAGAGTTGAACCAACCCAAAGAGAACTATCTACTCATGGGTTCCAGGTATTTCAGAAATATTAATTTCTTTTCTTCCTAATATGTTTCATCAGACTTTAAAATACAACCAAAACACGGTAGTCTGCAAAAATCATAAGATTTGCAACTGAAACAAGCAGAGCAGTGGAAATTATCCTTAAAGATCTATGTCTACCCCAGCAGGGCAGTGGTCCACACACAGAGGAAGCCACTGCAAGGGAGAGGCAAGGTTTTACCTCAACAAGCTTTCCCCTGAGTTCTCCCTTGTTCTGCACACAGGGGATTACAGCCCCCTTTGACATAACCCTTACCAATGCATAGAAATTCAGTTTTGAGGAATGATGAAGTCACAGAACAGCATTCTAATTTTCTGGCACTTACCCATCACCCCAGGAAAAGATAATAGCAATAATAATCATAATAATTCAAGCCAGTGAGTCAAGCTGGATCATGGCCCCTGGAAGGAAAGCCACACAGGATGTCTTCATGGGGGGAAGTGGAGAGCAAAAAATGGATCACAATTTCTAAATAGGGACTTCATGTACTCACCTACAACTGCCTTCTGATTCACACTAGGTTCTTCACTGCTCTCTACCTCCAGGCCACCAGCCATGGGAGCTCCAGGTCTGCCACATCTTGTTCACTCTGGAAGAAACCTGACTCACAGTCCCCAGCTCTCCTAATTAATATAGCGAAACAAAGACAGGCTGAGCTTTCCTTGCCGATGAGCTGTTGGTACACCAGCACAGGTGGCACATGGAGCTCCTCAACTCAGACCTGCAAGCAGGGCCACACCCATTTGATGACCCAAGCAGGGGGAATAAAGCTCCTTCTCCCAGACAGACTAGCACATGAACGAAGACCCTTGCCACTAAACCCATGACAAGTTCATACTCCTGGCCTTTGTATAACCAACAGCTTGCAACAGAGAGAAATAAAGTCATGAAGATGACTGATCACATCGGAGTTGCTCTTGAGTCTAAGCAGTAAGCAGGAGCAGCCAAGAGACAAGGAGCAGAGCTTGACCCTCACAGTACAAGATTTTTCTTCAAAGCATGCTGACATTTTACAACAGGTCATTTGTGACAAGCACACTCACATTCTCCTGGGAGCAGTGCTGAAACTCAACACAGCAGAACTCAATCCCTTAAAAGTCAGCAATGCCAGTGCCCTGAGGAGGTTAGCAACCATATCCATGCAGCAAAGAGATTCCTACAAGAGACCTCGAGACATTCAGAGATAGTATTAAGAAACAATCACCCTGGGAAAGAACTGGGACAGTAAGAAGGCATCTCTGACTAAAATCAGCAATGCACCTCAGTCTAACTTGAAAGACACAGAGCAGCCACTTGTAAAGCAAGAGTGTTTTACCTCACCTCTGTGCTGTACAAAGCTGAAAAACACACAAAGCCCAACTGCAACAGGAGTAGAGCAGTGCTAGAAGAGGAAATCTGTTCTGCTGTATCCATCCCTGCCCCTGGGATAACACAGACACACTTAAGAGACCTTAGAAATGACCTCAAGCATATAAACCTCTGGTGAGATAATGCACATCAGTAACTACTCAGTCCTCGGCAGAAAAGCAAGTGGGCAGGGGGTGGGGGATCCTATTCATTTGGCTTCTAAGGAATGTTTGCCATCACCCAGGTCTGCAAAGCAGTGAACAGGTGAAGGTGCTAACTCAATCTTGTCTCCCAGAGAGCAAGATCAAGCCCATCTGGTAAGCAGAGGTTCCCTGCAGGGCTTCTAAAGGAGCCAGACATTTGGATAAAGGTAAACTATCTGCCTAAAGATAACCTGGAAACTGAGAGAGGGGAGGCAAAGACATCTTATTTTAAGCTCCACAATGGATGGTTAAAGGAGGCAAGCATCAACAGTGGGCCCTTTTAAATACAGACTTTTGGTTTGGGACCATTTAATGCTTAATTCAGATAATCACGAATTCAGACTAAAAGCCTGAGAAGCTACCCCATAAACAGATCAAACCTCGTCAACAGAGAAAAGAGACTTTCAGGCCGTTTAAAGCTTAGCAGGGGCCAGAAAGGGGATTTGGATTTTGCTACCAGCTTTTTCTCTTCAGAATGATTAACTGGCACCTTCAACCATTAGCTGCACTGTCCTAATCCACCCAGCTTCACCACAGCACTGCTGAGCCAGTGTGTGACCCCTGTTGCATCAGGGGTCTTTCCAACAAACCCAGACTTGACCTTCCTGACATTGTTCTTGTTAAAAGAAAAGAGAAGGGGGAAAGCAAGGAAATTTAACATTTTTTAAATATTATCAAGTGCAAATCAATTTTTAAAAGACCATCAGCATGGAGA
This sequence comes from Scytalopus superciliaris, assembly GCA_013400415.1. Taxonomy (NCBI): domain Eukaryota; kingdom Metazoa; phylum Chordata; class Aves; order Passeriformes; family Rhinocryptidae; genus Scytalopus; species Scytalopus superciliaris. The sequence goes on from VXBX01002725.1 coordinate 2,049,017, forward strand.
AAGAACAGGAAATTAATTTGGAAAGTCAAAATCTGTAGGAGCAGCAGAACTTGTATTGGGGATATACCATTCAAGAAGCATGTGGTTATTGACCCAACCTTTTGTTTATCCTTTCACATGCTGTCACCCAGGGCCCCCAGCCAACCAATAACTGTTGTGCTCCCCAGTTGCTGACAGGGATGCAGAGGGAAGCATTGCAGACTCATTCCCTAGCAGGGATTTCCCAGGAGAAAGTAGAGATCTGGCTGAGCTCCTGGATCGAAGATTTTAATCTCTTCCCCCATGCAGAGCCCTACAAGACTTCCAGTGAGTTATTAATCCCTTCAGAAGTTTCACGCATAGAGGATTATAGCAAAGGATACGTAAAGCTGTCCTCTTTCTTTTACTTTCTTGAGTTAAGACTACAAAAGCTGTGCTCGTATCATGAAAGACACCTGCTCCAGGCAATGACTCCTGGCATCTAAGCCAAGCAGTGCAGGAGCTTATGTGCTACTCACATTTAGCTTTCTCCAAATGCTCACAATGCCCAAGACGAGCCTTCATCTCTCCAGGCTCTCATATGGTCCTGAGAGATCACAATTAAAAGGAGAGCCACGTTAAAACACCTGCAGTACCTAGGTCACCATCCATGAGAGAAACACATCATTAAGCTGATGTCAAGGCACATGTCACATGGCCTGAAGGCATAGCATGAAGCCGTTTATGGATGTTGGAAGTAGAAAGGCTTTTTGCTATTTCAGATCCACACAGGGCAGAGAGCACAGAGCTTTGCACTCCCTGAACTATCCACAGGCAATTGAAAGATCTAAATCCCAAGTGATGTTTATATTAATTTTAGAAGAAAATAGTTGTTTCATGTTAAAAAAGAGCACAGAACCAAAGTAACAGTGATCAGTGGATCAGACCCAGGGAATCAAATTCCTTGAAAGCATGGGTTCACCCTCAGCGAGTTACTCCAGCCAAAGCCAAGTGAAAAGTTGCAGCATATGCATCTGCAGCAAACTGCAATTGAGGAAATTAAGAACAATCCAAGACTTTTGGACCTGTGGGTTAGTTTACTCATCTAGAAGAAAGATCTTCATAATGACATGGAAGGTTATTTTTAACTGAATTACTCCAACACTTGTTTGTAAACCAAGACCCTATTGTGCTGAACATTGTACAGCCAGAGACTGAGAGCAAGTGGGACAAAAGGCAGACACACCACTAGTCACCCAACAAACCACTTAGTTTGTGATTTTTTGGCCAGAAACTGAATACATAAAGGTATGGAGGTATGGAACTGTTGTACAGAAGACAATATTAGAAAAGGTGTACAGTGAGAAGGGTGAAGGGAAATAAATAGATTTGCCACTAGAAGCATTAAAGACAGCTTCTTGCAGTAGTTTAGGTTACTGTTATTAAAATGCAGTGACAGTAATCAACAAGGAAAAAGATGTGTTTCTACAGGTTAAACATGGGAAATATTTTCTTTCAAATCCTGTAAATACAGGATTTAAAATCCTTGTTTTCTGGATGTTTTACAACAAACAAGAAATTGCCAAGAGAAGTTGAGCCTGTTAATCAGGAAGGCATTGTTAGCAGTTCTTTTGTATATCCTGATGCTTGGCAGACATACTTCTCTGCCACCACCTTTCACATGAGATAACAGCCTGCAGCTGTGTCAGCCACAATTCACAGCAGCAGCTTACAAAAGCTAAAGAAGCCTTTCCCACCTGGAAGCGGTAAGTGCACAACAGGCTGAACACACAGGTCCAGCTGCAACCTGAGAGGACATAAAACCTAAAACTTCCTCCTATGAATTAGGCACAACATGCTTAATTCCATGGTAGATGTGAGCTTCAGCTTTACAAGTCTGCATCTCCCAGCAACATAGTGCCCTCTAGCTTTAAGTGGGGTTGTGGTTTAAGCCTTAGAGGAAAAAGATCAGTGATACAAAATAGTAATGCAAAGATTTAAGTCCAATCTTTGTCTTTATCTTTTGAGCAATCCATTCAGCTGCTCACCAGCTCTAAAGAAATCTGGCAGACAAGCAATGCCAGGAAACACAGCATACTCAGAGCAATTTCACACCAGACATAACAGCCCCCCAGGCTTTTCCTTACCAAGGCTGGAAGATTTACCTTCTCTATACACAAAATCCAACTGTCTATGTTTTAAAATATATATTGTATCTTGAGGAAGAGTTAAAGAATTTCGTGCAACTGAAACCTAAAAACAAAGAGAGGAGATACCTTCTCTATATATGTGAGCATAGACTTGACTGTATATGCTGCAAACTCCTTAAGCAAAGACACCTCCACATGACAGGCTACAATACAGGAGTTCGGATAGATTGTTACAAACTCTCCTCTACTGCTGTGCTGTTGGCAGTAAGGTGTGAAAGAGAGATGAAAGAGATCCAAACGCCAAGTCTGCCTTGATAACCATTCAGACTGGCTACCACTTCAATGTAACTTGTCTGAATGTAACTTGTGGTTGAGAAGGAGCGAAGGTGCGCTCAGCACCGCCGGCAGCCGAGCCTTGCTCCGCTCCACACCGGGCATCCCGGCAACGATGGGGACGACCCGGCAGACCTGCCCCATCCTGCGCTGGGTCTTGCGAGGAAGAAAGAAAGACCCACCTTCAGAGGGGAGGAAAACTTTAAAATCATACCACTAACACGAGCCAAGAGCCAAACGGGATCAAAGAGGGTGAGGAAGAAACGCCGCACCTCCACAGCAAGAGCCCGTGCGGGTCCCCGCTGCCCCCGGAGCCCCGAGGGCGCCTCACCTGGGGCCGGTGTCTCGCCCAAAGACAGGCGAGGGACGGCACCCCGGACACCGCTCCGGGCACCGCTCCGAGCCCGCCCCGTCCCGTCCCACCCGCACACGTGTGGCTGCTCCCCGGGGCTCGGCCAGGCCCCGCCGACACTCACGTAGTGCTTCGAGGGGTTCCTCCGCTTCTCCACGTCCACCACGTTGGCGTCCAGCACGCTGTAGGACAGCATCTCCGCGCTCCCCGCCGCGGCGCTCCGCCGCTCCCTGCCGGCGCTGGCAGCACCCTCCGCCGCGCTGCCCGCCGCGGCGATGCCG
>VXBX01002725.1:2052138-2105582 GCA_013400415.1 Scytalopus superciliaris
CTGGCCGGCCAAGGTCACGCGGGGAAGCCGCGAGTGAAGGGCCGAGCCCTCGCCCACCAAGGTCCGGCTGGGAGCTCAAGGCCGGCCGGCACTGCCCTGCCCCGCAGGGACACAGGGGGAGCAGGGCTGGAGGAAGGTCACCAGGCCCCCGGTCATGTCATGAGGGCTTTTATAAACACATTTCCGCTTTCTGTATCTACAGATAAATGAGCATCATCTTCCCCACTCACACTCCAAGAGCTTGCCCCAGGAATTTCAGGTTGGGCTTGTTGTTGTTTGTTTGTTTTCAATAGTGCGTCATTACTTCGCACATGATTATTTAGAAGTTATGTCAGAGAGGGGAACTTCAATGTAATCTTCCAGCCCTCAGCTCGTTTTATGACATTCATAAGCTATTTACCAAATCAACCGAAGTCACTAAGATCTCTCGTTCCTCTAAAGCCTCCTGAACAGTGGCCCGTGCAGATTTTCCAGCAAGATTCCGGAGTGCTGCTGATGGCTCCAGACCTGCAAGCCTAGGAGTGCACAGGTCCCAGCTCCTGGTAACATAAGCCCCTTATTTACGGTGAGAACAGTCCATCTCGATGTTGTTACATTGGACAGTCTATAGGCACAATTTGTCAATCAGAACTTTTACAATGTTACTAGCCCTGCAACAACGATCACGAGACACACAGCGGAGTCACAAAGCCTTAGGTAAGTGAACCAGAAGGCTGACTGTTAAAAGGTGTCTGTTTTCAAACCACAGCTGGTTTCCACAAGGAAAAGTAGGAGCAGCCTCATCAACACACAGGCTATCAACTACTGCCAGGTGGGAAACAGGTACCTGCTGCATAATGCCAGAGACAGATGCTCCGAGTCAGCCTTCTCCTCCCTCTTCAGCTAATACACAGTTTACTAAAATTAATGAACTGACATGAAACACTAAAATCCCAGCATCCCATGCTAGGATGTGCACAGGTCTATGTAAGACCAATTTTTGGTAACAGGAAAAACAACAGAAGAAAAAGCTCACATGCCCACTTCCATTGTCACTTTTGAGGCTTGTCTATTCTTCTTCAAGGCACTCTCTTTCCTCTTCTTCCTTGAGGAACTTTCTACCTCTAATCCCCATGCATGACAGAAGGCAGCAGAGCAATTATTTACATTAGAAACCTTTGCTGTTTAGACTGGCCAAGAAGACCCTGGTGTGCAGAGCAAACAGAAGATTCCTCCTTGAAAATGTAAATATTCAAATAACTCATTGATAAAAATATTTCTGGCATGGCTAGTCTTTTGGGTCTTGGATGCCTCTTCCCTGTGAGCTATTATCAATATACACCAGACATTCCACCCCCTTCTTCTATCTCCCTTTCCAAAAAAAGAATAAAGGGTCCCCTCCGTTGTTGAAAACACTCAGGTTTTGTTTTAAAACAGCTTTCAAAACATGTCATTGTGAGGGAAAGAGACAGAATACATCATTCCCCAAACACCCTGCCTTGTCCTTCCTGACATTCTTACTAATTGGCATCTTTTTACCAATACTCGTCTCATCTGCTCTTGTAAGGAAGGAGCTGCTATTTTCAGTCAAATCTGAGACCAGCACCTTGGAGTTTGTGCTCCTTTGCTATCTATCTCATTCTTTCACAGCATCTGGTCCACTGTTCACCTTCCTTCTGTTAAAGGCAATTTGATTCTCCTCCACTCTAGACAACCCTCTCCACCTGAGAAGCCTGCTCAGCCCTTGTACAGCTCTATCCCCCTGCTCCTCCATCATCTGATGGTTTTGTGCTCACTGCCACCTTTTGCTGTCCTTGTTTGCTGTGTCCGCCTGTCCATCCACATAGGAAAAATGTATGTTGCTAGGGGCATGGATTGTTCTTTTAAAATATGTGCAACACCCAGTCTAGTGGGAGTCCAATCTCTGTTGCAACACTGGCACAAAAATAACCAAAACCCCTTATTATGCTACAGGCTTGGGAAAATCTGCTCCTGTCTTAGGCAGCAGCTGGGAAATTGAACCTGACGGCACTTCCCAGCCTTGTGCTGGAGAGCCAGGCTCCGGCTGCTGGGACTGAATGAAAAAAAGGCTGGATATGTGGCAAGGAGCATGGCAGGCTTGTTGCCTGGCCGACCTCACATGCAGAACAGCCTGTACCTGACTCAGGCCATGAACATGCAGGCCAAGCCACTGCGAATTTGTAGGAAAATAACTAAGTCTAAGGATTTTAATGCCAAAACTCCGAGTATTTACATTTTTTTCCTTAAAGTCGCCATTACTGAAGCCCTATAATTCCATGGGAATATCACTGCTATTATAAAAATGTTAATACATATAGTAAAATAAATATTAACAGGTGATTTAATAATTCACCTTCACAGACACACACTTCCAATAAAATTCACCTGAGGAACACCCTGGGAAATTCAGTCTTTTGAAGACTGAGATAAACCACCTATTTTTAAAAGCTTTTTCTACTCTTCTTCTATGTGGGTATTTGGGCAAAGATTCTTTTTTTTTTTTTTTGAACAAACAGGTAATCACATTAGCCTCACAGATCTAGTGCAGCTACAGCCCGGCAGCCTAGACCCTGCTCCAATTACAGCAAAAGCTGATGCGTGACAGAATGTGTGTGTGTGATGGTTTCAGGGCTGGAGCATGACTTGAGTTTTCGTATTTCAACAGGACTCTGTCATGCTGGCAAAATTTTGTAAATAAGCATTTGAGTTGTAAATTGAAAACATTTGGATCGTTAAATCAGTGAGAAAATAAAACAAGGGACAGGCTTTTCTGTGCTCCGTTAGGGCCATTTCTAATGCCTCTATTTAATTCGTGGCGTATCACCGTAGATAAGTAAGCCCCCCATAATATTAACCATGCTAGGGTCTAACAGCCCTGTCTGGTGTGGCTAGAGTTGCTCTTAAAGATGATTTTTCTTTCTGTTTTCTGTCTGGGCAGCCAGGTGGAACACGGTTTTCCTGTCCCACTCACCCGAGAGGCTCTAACGATGTTCAGCCCCCTGGGGGGAAGCAAAGTGCCGTGAGCTCAGCGCCTTGGGGGAAGGGGAGCTGTGCGGTGCTGTGCATGACAGATTAGCCACACAGCTCATTACTGGCAACCAGAGTTGCATGCATAATCTGCTAGACATGGTACTAGAGATGTGCCCCTTACGGTTTTTTTGGCTCTGATGTGCAACAGCATAACACAGAGCCTTTGTTGCAATCCCAACTCAGCTTCTGTACTTACAAAACCTCAGCTTCTTAAAAAGGGCTGCTTTCCATGCAGTCCCTTCCACTTCAGCGTTTCCACATACACGGCTTTTGATAGGAATGACAGGAATAGTAGAGCCTGTCTGGCATTCACATCTCAAACTCTGTAACACAAAGCACGATGCAATCTTTTTTTCTTTTTTTTTTAAAAAACCAATTGCATTTCATCTTCTTGGGAGATTGCTGCTCTTCAAATGAAATTCACTCTGGAGATAAATAGGCCCAAGCTAACATGGTAGAAAGCAGCCAAAGAAATGAGCAACAGTGCTGGTAGACAAACTCCCCTCTCCTTGAGCACAGTATTGTACCCCTTCCCCTCCCAGCCTCCTCACCAGAGAGTGCTGCTTTGTCAGCCCCTCTGTGCAATCCTGTATAATGGAAAAACCAAAATAATCATTCCTTCTGCAAGCCGTGTACATGCTTTCCCAACGGCATAACAGCTTTTACTTACATTATGAAAGAGCTGCTTCACTCTCTGGATTTAAATTATAGATTGTCCTTTTCTTGAAGCAGCTATCTTACAGTTTAACCCTTTCATGACTAATGTTATTTTTCAGTCCTCTCTCGCCAGTTGTGGATGAAGGATTTCCAACCACAGCGTGTGCACTGCACACTGTTCAGGGTACTAGCAGCAAATTGCACACTGTTCTTCATCCACATACACCTTGTACTTTTCTACTGTTATGAAGGCTTTGTATATATCTGTTATGTGCTTAAGAAAATAAAGCAAGCCTAAGCCACACTTTTCTTGATGTGTGTTGTATGTGTCAGACTTATATTTGAGACAGCCAAAGTTTAACAAACCGATCACAGGTTTGGATTGGGATTTCCCAGGTTTCTTCCTGGATGCTATCCCTGACTTCAGTCAATCTCATTGTTCTCAAAATAACACATTTTGAGACTGGCTTCTGTCTTATTGTCTGGAAAAAAGGTCACAATCCAGTATTGAAAATGCAGGCTTGTTACAAATAAAGTCAATCTAGGAAGAATTAGTCTTTCTTTGCATTTGCTTCCCATATTACCTCTACATATATATATATATGTACATAGACACCAAGATTTAAAATTTCCACCAACCCCTATTAAAACTTGAATTTCTTTGTTCACTGTTCTTACTAATTCAACCCCCTCTGAAACCGAACAGTAATTTTATTTGGCTGCACAGTCCCTAGAGAAAGTAGAAGAATTTATCTGCCAATATCCAAACCAGAAAACATTTGACTGACAGACTGTGAACTACAAAAGTGTACAAATAAAACCTTATGCAAAGTTACTCATTGAAGTGCAGTTTGAACATAACTGATGAATGCAAAAGCTTGGCACTACAGGAGGAAAACTGTAACATGCAACCTCTACCACTGAGCATTGATTTTGTTTTGTTACCTTCATGCAAAGTGGTTTTCCCAGCTGAAAGACTTCTTTAGGAAGAGCACTTTTCAACCTCTTCAACAGCAACATCAATCCCACAGTAGACACAAACAGTTTGCTTTTTTTTTTGCCCTAGTCATTAGACTGGGATTAGACATTGTAGGGCAGTAGTGAAGATGCTTGGAAACTCAAATGCCCTGTAGGACATTAATTGAACAAGGAATGAGATAACCCTAAAGAAGAAAATGTCTTGTGCAAAGTGGAGCTACAGTTTCTCTAGAAGGTGTGATTTTCAGTTTGGAGTAGTGGACACACCATCCACATAATTCCAAGTATTTATTTGGACCCAGACACGTGCTAAGCTATGCAGCACCAGGGATCCAAGCCTTAAAGACAGTTTCACTGATGGGAGTCCTTCTCAGCCTCTGCTCCAGTGACTGAGGCACACAAACCACTTGTGAGACAAAGGTAGCTTCATTCCCACAATTGTTTCCATCAGTTAATAACAGTATTTGGGTAAGTGACAATTACATTATTCTGAACAGTTTGATCCTCAAAGCCATGCTGGTGGCCCACTTTCACTTTAGCATCTAACTTTGGGCATCCAAGGCACTGGTCTTTTAGGAAGGACAATATACCCAGCAGAACTGTTCAAGGATAGTGTAAGGAAAGCAGGGGAAGAGCTCATAAATACTGCTATGCTCTATATAAATTTGTCCAGCTGTTTATGGTAAATGAACTCTTACTCCATTTTTCCTGATCTCATTTCCTACTCTGCTTTCTAATTGCAGAAAATAAAGTAGTATGAATAAAATAGTTTCATTACATGCAACACCTGCTGCCTGTTCTGAAACAGATGTCTACAGCATCATTAGGCAATTACTTCCTTAGCCTTTTTCAGTAGGTTCTTTTTCAAACATCTTTGAGCTAAATCCTCCTCCTTCAGCTTCCCCTGTATTTCTCATCCTTTCCTACATTCAGAGTTCCAACAAAAACTCTTCTCTGTATCAGTTTGCTCTCGTTGTTTGTCCTGGATCACTGTACTCACAGAAGGACAAAGAGAGAAACTATAACTACTTTGAACCAGGAATTAAGTTCAAGAGATGTTATTGGAGGAAAAAAAGACAAGGTGGGGAAGGAAAACAATGACAGAGTATTAGCCAGCAGTGTAGGCAGTAGTTTCAGAACACCAGCTGCCTTGTTACAGCTCAGGGGTTTTTTTGTGGATGTTACAGCAAAGAAGAGTTTTATGTGAACACAAGTACAACCCCTACACTCTCAACGTGACCAATTTTGGCAGCAGGAGAAAAACCCAACCCCAATTACCCTCTTTGTTTCTCCTCCACCTTCATATCCTGCCAAAAAGAGCACGTGTTAGAATCAGGTAGGCCTGCAGGGCTTGCGTGACTCCATTGCTGGGGAAGACATTTGAGGGAGGATTCCTCCCTCCTATTTCCAAATATCTCTGTAATATTTGGATGAGGTCTCCACTCCCGGGAGGAACCATGAACTTTCCAGGTCAATAACAGACTTGGCATATACTGCATTTAATCATGTTGGCTGCAAAGCAGTGACATACATTTGCAATTTATCTTACCTTGTTTCCAGAAGAGAGACGTGCAAGTGGCAGAGAGTTCCAGTTCTAGCTGGTAGGGAAGGAGTGTTCATTCTTCAAATCAATAACTAAAAAGCAAGCTAAAACAAGAGCTGTAGGACATGTTGTGCCAGGTTAATTGGCACTGCAGTGTTCAGTAGTTCAACACTTGCTGAAAATCATTCCTTTAGGTTATTTCTTTCACTGGCAAATTCCTTGTTGCATTATTCCCAGGCAATATTGTTAAGCTGGACTGGTTTCAAATTGTAAATTACTGTGACTAGATTAGAATAGCTTTCATTGCCCATTTAAAAGTTATTAGTGGGAATGGACTGGTGGCATCAGTAAACAATCAGTTGCTCAACTTTGTACCCTGATGTAGATGCTATAGCAGATTTTAACTCTTTGATTTGCACTTTGCCATCATGACTGTCTGCCTTTGGGCAATCTCTACAATAAAACTTCAGGAAAAACAGTCCAGTCATCTCTTAGAAAAGCACTGCAGAACAAGTACTTCTTGTGGCAGCTGAAGTTACAAAAAGAGGTTCCTTGAGACTGTGTCATGTGTGGTTTCCCTGGTGTTGTATGACTGAGTTTCTTCCTTCCCCTTAACGGAGGTACTGATTTGAGCTTCCCTCTTCTATCAGTGCATTCATTTTCTAAAAATATGCCAGACCATAACAGCTCAGAATCCTTCACCCCTCTTAACTAGCCAGTCACTTGGGGTGGTGGGACAGAAGTTGATAAATGTCCAGATATACAGTATAATCACATCAGAATAAAATCATACTTTCTCAGAAAACAAAACCCCAGTACCAGGCTAAGAGACACAGTAACTGGTAGACACACAAGCTAAAAGTCCACATCAGTGTTAGAGAACATGTTTGCAGTAAGATCTGCAAGGACATGAAAGTGGCAGGGAGAGGCAGATAAATTCTATCAGGGGTGTGACTTGTGCTTGCTCAGGTTTGGGCAAGACACGAGTGGTTTATTTTTTAATTATATTTATCTTGCACTTGGATCCCTGCAAGAAAACCACCACTAGAATCTTTGAGGGTGCTATTGGATCTTTGGGAGGCCAGGGTGGAAGAAGTGTTGTTTTCCTGAAATTGCAGCTCTTCCCTGTTGCAAACTGCACGGGGAAGAAAGCTCAAGAGAGAGGTGGATGTTATCTGCCTCTTCTGGTGCCTAGACAAGGAGCAAAGGACAGCCTGCTGGAATCCGAATGGGCTGTGAATAGTGTCAGGTCAGTTAGGCAAGGGGATTGTACCAAAACTTTCAATTGCCAGATGCTGCCACAGACATTTGAGTTAGGAAAGATAAAGGGAACAAAATAGGAAGGAGAGGGGTTTGACAGGATCTGTGGTGCAGAGATGAACCATGAGACTGTGAATGAAACTAAGGGCCCGAGAAATGAGTCAGAGGAGAGAGTGGAGAGCAGAAGTAGATGAAAGAAATTAGGGGGAAAGCCTGGTAAGGCTTATTGCTGGGAATGAAACCCAAGATCTCTGGCTCAGCATTTCCCTGTTGCCAACAAGCATCCACAAAAATGTTGCTGTAATGCTGGGGCTCCTGGAGGATAGTAACCAATTATTATAAATATTCTTTTATCTTTGTGGTTGAACTTTTGTTTGTTCACTAGCCTGGAGGGCTGGGCCAGGAGGACTGGGGACTGTGCTGAAAGATGGCAATAAAGAACGGAGCGCTGCACTGACAGGAAGTTTTGAAATTCAGGTTGCCCATGGGATCTGAACTTGCTCCCTTCCCATTTAGAGGTAAGTATAAAGATACAAATCTTTGCTAGGCACATCTTTTCCCCACAGGATCGGCTTACTCCCAAAGTAAACCAAACTGCATTTCTTTGACAGACAGATTTTCAGTACTTTGTCTCGTAATTCTCTGTGTGTCTCCATGCCTCACTGGCTGCTCAGAGATGAATTCCCATTCTGAATAATGAATTAGCAACTCTATTTATGGTGTTCATCACTGGAATACAATACAAGCATGCACAGATCCACAACAGTAACCGCTTTTAGTCATGTAACCAATTTTTACCTTTTTCTTTTATTACTTTGAAAGTAAAGCTTCGTTTTCCAGGTAGCTTGTATAAAATGCATACCGTCATGGGTACAAATTTACAGTCCAAAGATCTGAAAACAAGAATACTCAGAACTCATTTATCTGGATTTCTTTTATGAAGTCATCTAAGAGTCATAAGAGGGAATAGGATTCCAGGAAAAACATGATACAAATAAAAACAGGGAGACCATCATTGCCTCATATGACCTGGAGAGCAAGAAGGCAAGACAAGCAGAGCAATATGCATGGAAAGAGACACAGAAAAAGATAAAGCTATTCTTTCTAATCCAAAAGCAACTTTTTCTAAGTCCCACTCCAGCCATTCACTGTCTCCCACACAGAGTTCTTCTCTAATAGCTCCCATCAACAGATCTCAAGAAGCTTTTAATGACTAGAATTAAGAAAAATTGAGGCTTATGCCCTGCACAGGAAGCTGTCTTATTCCCAATTTATGAAAGAGGGAAACTGAGGCACGAAGAAACCTCATGCCTTCTCTCACCCAAGCAGAGGGTGGGGACTGAAGGTAGAGCTGTTCCTTTGTTTTCTCACCAGAAAAGCAATCGCCCTGCATTTTGCTGGAATATAATATTGAGATTTTTTGGTAATTTTTTGTTCTCAGGTGCTGCATTTCTTTGGGAACTTGCCTTTTCAAAGTAACATAAAAATGCCAACTGCTTTTAAAAACTCCATTTTACTTACCTGCCTTTTACTGCTGTAACTGTTTCTATGGAAACTGGAACTGGTCATGAAGCAGTCCTACAACATGAATTCTCACTTGTCAGTTTTACATTAAAGTGCCACCTTCAAAGTCCTTTAATAAACCACTAATAATTGTGTTGCCTAACGAGCTTTCCAATTAAACAAAACAAGAAAGCATGCTTTCACTGAATGTTCTGCACAATATTTTTTAGGTGTGGTCCAAGAATTTTAACAGTGTGCATGATATGACTCTCTTGGTTAAGGCTATGATCTTTAAACAGAGAGACAGTTTATTAGCAGTAAAAGCCCTAGTGTGTGTAGTTAGACTTACATAAAGGTGACTTATACCAATATGGGTATGTCTAGACTGCTGTCACAGAAGCACACTGTAGAGATACTGAGTGAATGGGTAAATCAGCCTACAGTGAGCTCTGTGCTCCCACAGCTCGCTGGGGCACTTGTGTGCAGGCATATGCATGTGGTATTCCCTGTAGGTACGAGAGGGAATGCTCTCAGCCAGAGTGTTAGTCTGTGTTGGGTGGCTACCATAGAAAAAATAAAGCATGCAAGCTTAAGACCCAATTATTCTGTACAGTTATTCAGAATTAGAATCTGTTGCTCAGGTCTAGGCTCCTCCATTAGCTTTACTTTAAACTTTCACTCTTGTAAAAACCATAGGCTCCCCTGTGTTCATTCATCTTACCTCACTGAGTCAACTCAAGTGAGAAAAATCCCTTTTACCTGATTTTGGGGAGCAATCGCCAAGAGAACACACTCTCCATCACAAGAGTTCAGCATCACCAACAAGGATCAACTTAAAAGCTTCCAAGGACAGGTTCTTTCCAGAGTAACCTATCTGTGTTTCCTGAGATAAGTTCCTCCCACCTCATCTCCAGCACTTTCAAACTGCAACAGGGGCAGGACTGATGCAGACACAAGTGTCTGCCCTCTTTACCTCCAAGCATAGAAAATCAGTGGACAGGGATTTTAGGCAAACTTAACACAAAGAAACACATCTAAAAGACAGGAAGTGCAGCCTCAAAGTTGGAAGCAACAGAAATTACAAGTGTGACTATACAAACTGCAAAACACAAAGATGTAATCCTATTTTGGTATGAATTTATTTTAAAGAGATCCTAAAGAGCAACATGATCTCCAAACTCTCTTTTCCTCCCAAAACTCACCCAGCCCACACACTTGGCTGACACCCCCAGGAGAATCAAGGCTTTCTTCTAACTTAAGAGAGGAGATCACCTTTCCCACTGAACTAGCAGTGTTCCTTTAACCCCTTCTCAACAAAATGAGCTTCTGCTAACACAGAACATTTCAAGAAATGGCCAAGCCGCTCTCTTAAAATAGATGCCATGCTCTTCCACATGGTCCAAAATACCATGTACTTTCCTTAAAATAACCTCAAGCTCATGCCAAATAGGCAACTTAACCATACGTACTGCTTGATTATGGACAACTCCTGAAGTCTGAATTTAGGAATCAATATTCCAAACTACTTTTTCCATAGATACCCTTTGTTTTTAAGTATCACTTCAAACTGATCAGTAATCAGAGCAGGAGTTTGAAAAGCAAATATCACCAGGCGGCCAACCAGAGCTTCTCAGAGGCATAAATTAAAGTTGCAATTCCCCTCGGTACTAGTGCATTCAGAATCTGCCTTCTTTCCCTGATTTACAGAGATATTTATGGGGGGAGAGGGTGGGGAACAAACAATCAACAATTCTTCCTTAACTCCCTTCTGTTTCCTTCTGCACAGGTACATTCCTTCAGGACTCGTTCAGGGCCCGTATTAAGATGTGAGTAGAAGGTACCCAACTCAAAACAGAGCAGCAGTGTGAGGAGCAGGGCAGCCTGCAGGGAAACCAACTATTGAGTCCTGCACCAAGCAGGGATTTACAGCAAATGAATGATTCATACATAGTTTTCTACTATGAACAAACTTACCATCTCTTTAAGGCCAGAGTTTTCCACAGGCCTCTGAATGCAAATGCCAAATATTTTGTCATGCCTTTCTCTTAGCCTATATCTCACTGCAGTCAGGGCTTGGAATGAGGCATATAATATAACAAACCAGAGACCTGGCACACATGGGGCTTCTCACTGGCTTTCCTCATGCATATGGTTTATTTTTCCCTGCTATGTCAATCCTTATAGGGCTTTACCACTACATCTGCCTCCTGGGAGTCTGCTATTTCAACTGTTATGGGGAAGGTGCAGAAGAAAAAAGAAGGATACATTTAATCTTGTCTACTCTTTTCAAGCTAAAGGTCTCACCTCTACACCATTAATTAAACAGATTAATTAAACAGACAGGCCCCTACAGCAGCAAGCCCTCTCCAAGGATAAATATTGAACAGCTCTGGATTTTGAACTGTTTCACATAACAGAGTTGTGATTATTTGAGATCAAACATCTTGCATGGTAACCTTCTTTAGGCCAGTGTTGTTTCATTTGTGTTTTGTGTTCCTCTTCAAGAACAGATACACGTGGTATTTTACCTCAAAGGTGACAAAGAATAAAAGACAAAAGGCAACAGGCAGCATGGAGATTACAGTGGGTCTTGATGCCTTTTGTATTTTCTTTTCCAAGCATCTAATTCATGTTTTACCATTAGTGATGTAGGAAGTAACTTAAAAATAAACAGCAAAATGGTGGCTGATTTTGAGAATTCTGGTCTGAACAAAATCCACAATAACAGGCATCAGTAGCACACATGGTAGCCAGGGGAATGCAAGCATGCTTGACAACCAGTGGGGAAGGTTGCAGGATGGGCAAGGGATGCACAATCCCCATTCCTGAATATTGCTATCCAGAGAAAGGTGAGGACTGCTTTAGTAGTAGGGAAGCTGACCAGATTGAGGAATATGTATTTACAGACAGGTACACTGGCACAGCCAGGAACATCAGGCAAATCTTTTTGTTTGTTTCTCTAGCTGTTAAAAAGTTTACTTAAAAAGAAAGCTCCACAGCTATTACCATACAAAAGCTCAGTCTGTAAGCCAGAGAAATGAGTCCTGACATGACCACTGCTGTAAACAGTGCTCTTTAGCAGTGACTTTTCTTCAGGGCCCACTGGATGCAAATATGAGGATGGCCAATGTCTCATCTTACTGCAAGGAAAGTGCCCAGTTTCTTTTCCAGTTCCCCTGCTATATTAGAATGTACAGAACCAGTCTGATACAACTTTCACTAGGAACAGCAAGGAAGTCAGCAAGAATATTAAAACAAGTACTTGAACAACTCCTCTGAAGCTGGACAAAAGCAGCATTTGGAGAATCAGAAGGCTTTTTTTATCCCCTATCTAGATCATAGCAGCTAATAACAGCTTTTCAGAGTCTCTCAATCTCTCCTTTTCTCTTCCTGAATGGACCAGAATGAACGTATCTTATCTCTTCTCTTTAAAATGCTGTATAATATCCATCCATAGTGCTGACAATATCACTGTTACTCTCCAGCAGTTCCAAGACACGGTGCATCACCACTTCAGGCAGAGAGGGGTGGTGGCTCTGCCGAACACAACTCAGGACATGGAGAAAATGACAGCCTTTTTCAGCATCTGCAGAAAAAAAGGAATATTCAGCCAGACATGGAGGAACAACTTCAGTCTGTCTCTTTTGAACTATCATAATCCAGATCAATCACCAAAAAAAACCACAGCTGAGCTGCTGGAGAGAAAGAACACCCTAGATGCTAAAGCAGAGATATGTGTATTCAGAGGAGAGAGATCCAGCCTGTGCTTACAGTTGTCCAATTATCAACTGTCCCCACTGACTTTTCTGGGAAGTGTCAGGACTGTAGCAGTAGCAATGAGGGTGAAAGATATATCAATCTTGCCAACTGTAACATACAAGGGTCATTCAGGAAACTTGCTGATGAGGTTAATAACATAAAGGTACCTCCACTGTCCACCTATGCATGCTATCCAGTTTCTGCAGCTTCAGAAGGAACCAAAGGAAAGTAATTTTGTTCATTCCCAACCTCAAAACTCTCTAGCACAGCAGGGAGGTGCGTGGCCAGGACCTGTAGCCGCTTGCCCAACGCTGGCATCTTGTGGAAAAACTGCTGCAGTGCAACTTCCATTCACCTCACAATGCGATCCCGTCCCCGCCAGGCAGGCTACTCAGACAACCACGGGAGCAGAAAGTCACAGAACCTCAGTATGAAATTTTATCTCCTTTTAAGCGGAATTAGCCCTGAAATGTACAAGAGAGTGGAAGCTTTAAAACAACCCCCTTTCCTAGGGGCAAGCACAGAGGTCCCCAATGGCTGCACAGAGCTACTGTGTGCCAGGTGGAGTCATCGTTTGAAGCTGTCCCAGGCAACATTGCCTGCCAGAGATCCTGTAACACACTATTCATCAGTGCTGAAGGCTCCCGGTCTCTCCAAGTGCTGAACTCCGCAACACACTAACAGTGGAAAATAAGCATAAATAAGACACATCAGCATAAATTATTTTCCTTCTCCTCAGCCCTCAGCTCGCGTGATGCAAGGCAAGTTTGATAAGGGTACTGAGAAACTGCCATGGAGGTCACTACACTTTGTTGTTGCTGCCTTTGGTTTTTTTAGTTATTCTCTAGTCTAGAATCTGCTTTAGAAACTGCTGAGAAGTCACTGGCAGATAGTGGCAAATAAGCAGTTCAGCCTAATTCTTATTAGACTGAATCAGGCAAAAATACTTCTTTAGAAGTCAGTGATCCAGAGTGATAAAAAACCTTTGTGGCTGGTAGACAAAGATGTGTCCAGCACCCTCGAAGAGGTAAGTGCAGAGAACAGAAAAATGCCTTTACCTGGTCATGGTGATTGTTGTTGCAAACAAAGTGGGTAACTGCATTTTGCATTTGTCATAGGTTTGTCATAAGAAGGCCAAAGTGCCCATCCCTGATCTACAGTAACTTCAGTCTCAGTGAATTCATTAGTGACTCAAGTGTTACCCAACAGTACAACACATACTTTCCTCCTAGATGCTCATAGAAAATGGCACTTTGGGGTAGCTGCAGGTGTGTACAGTCATTAAGCAGCCCAGAAACACCCTAGTCTACAGCCCAGCTTCGAGGGAATACACTCCTTGCAGTGGAGTCATACTGTCCCTCTTTCACTGACATCCTGGATTCCAACTTTTGCTCAGCAGCTGAGGTGAGCCACGCTGTGACAAACTGTTGTGCCCAGCAACCAGCACCAGAGGGGACAGAGTTACAGAGAAACTACCATTTGCCCACTGTGGACATCTCACACAGAGTACATTCGGACATTAAATTTAAGTTCAAGTGGTTCTGGTTTTTTGTCCTCTCTACTAATAGCCTGATCTAAGCCTAGAACCTAGAGCAAATTTATAAAATAAATAAATAAATAAATACATTTTGCAGTTCAGTCTGGAGCCAAAGTGTACTGTAAGCTTCTAGATGTACCCACAGTGGCCTCACATTAGGAGATTTAAGATCTGGCTGTTTGGAATTGTAAGTGGAGCCAAGAACTAGGATCATCATCGTGTAGGCACATTATGGATCAGGGTTTGTGGAGCTCTCAGTAGGCACACTGAAGGGGTTTTTTTATTATTATTACATGTACAATAGTTCCAGACAGCTGGGTTGGGCCTGAGAACATGTCACAACTAAAGCAACGGGGTGAGGCGCTGCCTGCAAAACTGACAGAGAAGTAACTCACTGGAGAGAAGAGTTTAGTTTATCATAAATCAGCCTTCCTGTCATGGAAGATTGCTACTACTCTTGAAGGAAAACAGGTAGGAATTTCTTGCAACAAACAAGCGAATGCCCTTGAGGTCTGTGCCCATGTCCTCACGCCCTGCCTGGGAGCCCAGCGGGCGGCTGGGATGGCCCTGCCGCCAGCAGAGGGGGGCCGGCAGCTGCGCTGAGCTCCGCGCTCTTGCATCATTCAGG
The DNA here is from genome assembly GCA_013400415.1 of Scytalopus superciliaris. NCBI lineage: Eukaryota > Metazoa > Chordata > Aves > Passeriformes > Rhinocryptidae > Scytalopus > Scytalopus superciliaris. The sequence continues at coordinate 2,067,034 of VXBX01002725.1, forward strand.
GACAAATACCCGCGGTGCCCTGGTGGTTTCTGCTGAAACTTCTTGGCTTTTCTTCTATCACCAGTGAGCAGGACACTGAAAGGGTCCTTTTGAAAGCCAGCAAAGGGACGCTGACCTGGAAATTGTCCTCTTTATATCAGGAAACTAAGCAAGGGGAAAGTTTCAAGGAGAACAAGAGGCTCTGCTAAGCAGTTGCTAATTTTAACCTGCTTTGCATGGAAAACATGGCTTTGAGGACTCAGGACTCTTTGAAGTCTTTTCTGTGACTGATCTACAAATTTCTCTCCACTGTTGAGTCCTCCTGACTGAAAAAACTTCCCAACCTCTCATGGATCAGAGAGTACTTTACCAGTGTGCCAATGCACAAGAGGAGAGCGAGAGCAAACACCAGGCAGCCACTCAGTGCCCTGTGCCAATTGCATACAGGTTCTGGCCTTTATAGAGGCAGCTGTATATAAAAAAAAAAACAGGTTACCAGGAGAACTAGCTGATGTATAAAATGGGCAGAAGAATGATTTGTCTCAATAAAGTTTCCATTTATTAATTGGATAAAAGACAATAAAACAATGTGATATGGTAATTTGTTGCATTGAAACAGCCTAAGGCAAATGAGCCCATCTTAATTTGCATGTCCAGTAACCTCAACTCCCTCCATCTCCCTAAGATACACAGAACTTTCACCTCCATGCCCAAACGTCATCTACAATTGTACCACTTTTTAGGACAGCCATTTGAAAACTCAAACATAACACTGCTTCACTTAACCTTTTTTGACTGCAGGATAACCATCGTATACTGGGTTCTACAAGCACTATTATAGTTATGATAGTATAAGGATATGAGCAATTTAAGATTATACGCCTTATGTTCCAGTCAGTCATTATTCTTCACTGAAGCACATTCTACCCCACAAATAGCTGCACTCTAGCATTAAATGATCCCTGCTGACACATTCTGCCCCATGAATTGAAATACACTCTGTAGCAATGTACCTGTGTAATTAGTACACATTCCAGTCAAGCACAAGCTATCACTATGGCAATAAGACACAACAGGCTTGAGGGACAGGGTAACTCGGAAGCCACTCGAGGTACATTATCTGAAAATAAGTGAACTTTGTTCGACTAAAATCCCTACCTGCAAAGAGCAATCACCTGAGCTTAAAATCTACAGCAAATACCCTACTGACTTAAGCAAGTTTTATTGACTTAATGGAGGCGGGGATTTCACCTTTCTGCATGGTCACTTTTGCGTCAACTCCCCTGTAGAAACTGAACCAGCAAGATTTGCTACTTCTCCGGAGTGCAAGGCAACAGCTGCTAGGTGGTGACCTAACTTCACTACATTTGGTTCCTCCCAAAATCTAAGTATTCTAAAAAGATATAGATCTAAGATAATGGCTGCTTATTTCAGATCTGAGAGGTTTGCTTCCTGCTGGGTACACCTGCTCTTCCACTCTCCACGCTCACAGAAAGCTGCTCCTGCACTCCCGCTTTTAGCTGCGCTGATGAGTTACACCGGCAACAGCTCCAGGTTCAGGGGTAAGGGCAAACTGCAGATCTAATCCAGCAGCAGGAGGATCATCAGCATATCAACACCAGCTCATCAAAGCCCTGATCACTCTGATACTTACGCCTGGGTTTTTGACAGTCTTCTTTAATCACATCAAGGGTCACTTTAAGCAGTTCCTTATCATGGTCAGTCACCTGGAGAAAAAAAGAAGAAACTGGCAATTTATAGCAGTCTGTTTCACAGCACATGGCCTGGCTGTTGAAAAACACTCCAAGGACATGATGTATTCTAAGCTAGGACTGTCATACCTACAGTCTGCATTATATACTGTCTCCAAGACTAATAATAAATGTCAAATCTCCAGTTATTATTTTGACTACTATTAGCAGCATCCATATATTAGGTGAAGACCATGATACAACACCGTTCAACCCAAAGGACTCAGTAGAATATGCACTTCAATCAGGAGAACTGTCCCAGGTTTCAGTGAGCATCAGCACAGTTTGGCAGCCCAGTGAACACAGATTGAACTTGGAACAACAACTTAGTAGGTCATACACAGTAAAACCAACAGTGCTGCAGATAAGACTTCTGAGTAAACAGAGAGCACTTGGATGGCCAGCTTCTCTTTCCGAAACATTTCTCTTTTTCTGTGGTATTTCTACTGTTTCTACTGACTACAAAAGTCATGGCCCTGAACTTCTTTGCAAGCACAGCTCAGTTCCTTACGTGGTATAAGTCCTTGGAGCTACCAGGTTTCTGGAAAACCACTCCTTTTTCTTGTAGCATCTTTATTGCTTCCTTAAAAACACTGTGAATCCTTTTGGAACTGGAGTTACCTTTTAATTTCACCTGGATGGGAAGAAAGAAAGGAAGCAGATGGTGAGAGATCTCAGCTCAGCTAAAGTTACCAGCAATAGCTCCAGGTGCTTTTAAGAGAAAGAGGACTACAGGTCCTCTTTAAAGGGGAATTTTTAAAATACATTTTAATTCGTTTAGTAATTCACAAATCATATCTGTTATGGATGAACTAAACAACATCCCTGAGCTTTAAACAAAAACCCAAACGCCAGAAGCTTGTGGTTCTTAAGGAACCACAAACTCTAAACTGCTTTCTTTGTATTTAGTATCTATTTGATTATGTATTGAGAACTCTTTTTTGGAAGAGGTTTATGATGCTTGCAAAGCATTTGACTATTTAGCTAATCAAGATTTATTCCCATTCAGAGTTTTCCTGGTAATAAGGGTAGGAAGATCAGTATTTTGTAAAGTGATATTCAGGAGGAATCCAAGTACTGAGGACTGGATTCCCATCTCCTGCTTTCAAACAGGGAAAGGAGAAAACTGAAAAAAAAAACCCCAGTATTTGTTTCTTGTCCCCCTTGTTTCCAAATTTTTACAAACATTCTGGTTATGCTCTCAAGTACCTTCTCCACAGCCTAATGAATTGAAAGGATAAAGAGCATGCAAGAAATTAATACAAGTATATGAAATAAGGGAACCAAGGATTCAGCTTTGAGGGCAGGTGGGAAATGTGTCTTGTGAAAGGAGAACAATGTGCCTGGAAGTCCTTACTTGAGGAGGTTATTTGGAATACAGGGTTCTGTATTTGGGACACATCTAACCAGAGTAGGAAGAAAGGAAGGGAAGGGGGAAAAAACCCCAGGGGAAAGTAAGGTTTGTTTGAAGGTAAAGCAGAGCTAAGACAGTGCAATGACAGTTAGGGAAGTAGAAGGAAATGATCAGCTGTGGAGAGAGGAAAGTACGGGTAGATGAGAGCAGGACCATGATTTACCTCTCTCCATCTGTCCTACTCTGCCCTTCAGCGTTCCATTTATCTATACAGACTGCTTCAGTTTCCCAGTTGTTGTTTTCTCATCTGTTGGGAGCACGCTGTGCTCTCTGTGGTTTTCTTTGTGAAGAGAGCTGAACTGCTTCCCACAAACCAACATGAGATAACTCGAACCACACCAGAGCAACCAAAGAAAGATTTGCCAAGCCATTTCTTCAACTATCACCATAAATGCTCCCACCCTGTTCTGAACAGAAGTATCAGACTTCACATATCCTGCTTCACTCACCAGAAGCACTCACAGAAGCTTTGGGAGTGAAGCAGGCAACCACCACGAACTAGAATGAATTCACATGACTATACAAAATGGACACCACATGGGCAATGGAAGAATATCTTTTCACAAAACATTCATTCAACCCATTTGCAATGCTCAAATGACACTCCAACTGCCTCTAAGCCTGGAAGCTGATGTGCCTAACTGGGAGGAGTTCAGAGACCCAAAAGGGATATTGGTGTTAGCATGCATCACAAGTTTCTCCATTCCCTTCCTTCAGCTAACCCTCAGTATTTGAGCAGGCCACGATCAGATCACATCTCTCTCTCTGTCCCACAACTGCTAACTCTCTTTTTTCTCTCAAATTAACTGTAAAAATTAATTGCCTAATAGTTCAAGATAATTAACATAAAACAATGACTAATATTCTCAGTTCAGTTTTCCCTGTTTCAGACTGAAGGACTTTGTCTGTCCTCCTGTCCACCACAGCTATCAGTCTGGATAACAACAAACTCCACTTCTAATTACAGACTTGACCATACATCTGGACACCATTCCAGTCGCAGCATTAATACCACCATATTTCTCTTCATAATGCCTCTTCTGATGAACTGAAGAAACAAACATAAAATGTAGCAGGAAGGATTAGGTGAAGAGTGAACGTTTTCTCATGGAAAAACACATTCTCGTAGTCATATGTAAAATGAAGAGACTTTGCCTCTCATTCAAATGCAGTAATAGATCCTCAAGAATGTAAGAAATTGCTAGCAAAGCAACCAGCTGAAGACTCTGATCAATTTTTAATGTGAAAGCAAACATTTGGGGAAAAAAAAAGATAAAAATATCTCCAAAGAAGCACAATAATTATTCAGTTTGGCTCAACACTGAGATTCTGTCAGAAAAGGGAGATAATTAAAAACAGACTCTGTGTGAACTGACACACAGCTCAGCCTGGATGGATACTGAAACAGAATCACTAAGAATGCAAGTCAAGGCAATGACAGAGTGAAGGCACTGAGGCCTTATAACAAGTCAGCAGCTGCTACATATCAGCACCCTCTCATACGTGCTGCAGAGTCCACAGGAAAGGGTTCCATGGCAGAAGGACTGTTTCTGAAAAACAAATGAGGGCTCCTGCCCACTTCAATATTATCATACTATATATTAATATAATAATATTTTATATTGTTGGGCTTTAATATTATCATGAATTGACAGGAAAAAAATTGAGGTTTTTCCCTAGTGTGCTCTAGAATACACTTCCTCTTCTCCATTCCTCTTATCACTTTTATGCCAAACTGAGCCATTATTTCCTCTGGACTTGAATCTCATTCAGAGCCAATGTACACCTAAGTTTGTGATTTAGGCTACTGAGTAGGTATCTGCAGGAGACTGAACACGAGGCTATACACAGAAATAAGAAATTTAGGACTATGAAATCCTATGTGATTTTTATATCCCTGCTTTTTGTTTCAGGAGGACACTGAAAAATACTTTCATTTCAACAGTTATAAAGATGTATTAGAGCTGTTGACATAGTTCCTTCTAAGTCACAGCCTATTAGCCATCCCTTTACTTTTACAAAGCTTTCATCTCACAAATGCAGTTATTAAGTAGTTTAACTGCCGATACAAAGCACCAGCAAGATCTGAATCTGAGTTTTGAATGTACCTCTCACCTCCCAATGTTCACACCTCATTTTGCAATGTGCCCTCCCTTGGCCATGCCTTAGATTTGTGGTGCACGGCTTCAGGTTCTCTGAAGTACTAAAAACTTACTCCCCCTCTCCAAATCAGCTCCTATTCAAGTAACTTAAGCTGTACATCCAAGGAAAAATCATTCATCACTTTTCCAAAACACGTGTCTGTGTTCTGTGTGTGTGTTCTCAGATGGAAGCAGCTATTAAATAATAATCTTACCACCACTACCATCACTACCCTTGCTCCCAAGACCAGCCAAGAACTCTGTAGTAAAGCCAACAGAATTAAGTTCGCATTTTAATCAATATATTCCATTTGATGGATCTCATGCAGCTTAGTGGGCTGGTGCTGTGCTACCAGCTATTCTCAGATCTTTAAAACAAGATAAACTCTCTGTACAATCAATAACAGGTCAAAAAAAGTGAAGTGGTACAGGAATTAGTCAGTCTGTTCAAAACGCTGAAAGTATGTAACCTTTGACTCATCATAAATCACAACACACCCTTATGGTGTTAAAAGTTTCCTGGTATAACCACACACGTGATTCCACTTATGGAATCACCCTTTGCAATTTCTCATGTAGTGTTTAATCCTTGGGTTAGGCAGGTGATAATTTTAGTAATAGTGATTCTGGACATGTCAGTCCCAAAGTCCTATAATAAGCTTTGCAATATATATATTTAAAGCAGCAGTGAAGCTTCCTTAAGAGGCAGAAAGACAAGCACATAGCATCAAGAACATATAATGCACTGTGTTACACCTACAATGTACAGGATATATACAGTAGGTGTGAACAACACTGTACAACTCCCTGCTTTAACTACTTGGCATTGCTGACCTTGTGATAATATTCAAATCAGGAGAGGTACAAACAGCACAGTCTGGAAAGCACAACCCAAGCTACGTGTCCAAGCCAGTGACATACACAAACTGGAATGGTAACACCAAAACAGCACATGCTATACCTTATGCATGGGACAAATGCATAAAAATGGGTAATCAAGACTGGCTGGTTGCATGTATTTAATTCAGTTGAGAAACTGGATGGATCTAGTTCACACATAGTTTTCTTTAAAAAAGGAATCAAAGGCTGGTTCATTTGCCAAACATAATTGCCTAAGTCCAGCAAGTACATTCTGGAGGTTCTCTAGGCACAAAATTACCTTTTCTGTTTTTTTCTTGTAGCCTTCCTTCTGGTACCCACCCCTCCACTCTCAAAAGTCATTTGTTTCAAGGAATAAAGAAAAGGTTACAGCTCAGGGATAGACAGGGCACTAGTGTGAAATAAAACTCCACTGGCTTTAAAGATCGTAAGAGATTTGTTCATTTCTAACTATTTATAAACACACCAAGTCTTTCAATTCTCTTACCCATCCTCTGTAGTCTATAAAATTAAATTTTCGCTAGTGTGTATCTGAGAAGAGGACGTGGTTTGAGTCCTGCCATGTGCATCTGCTAGAGGGAAATTCATTCTCAAGAGCCAGAAGACTGGACTGCTGGAGAGCCATTAGGACTGGAACTAGGTATTGTAGGACATATATGGGGTGTGGACAGCACTCAGATACACAGTAATACTGAAAAGGAACTGAGAGATGCTGCCTACCTCAAGCTATCCCAGTTACCTCCTTCCATCTTCACTCCCTGCTCCACTCCACTGCCAGTGACTCCATAGCAGCTCACCACCTCCCTGAAGAAAATATCCCATGGGGACATACCCCTCCATTATAATGAACACTGTGCAAGTACTTTAGAAGTTGGGAAAGAGATGAGTGGGGTGCACCACATCTACTGGGATCACAGGGAAAGGAAGAGAAAGGCAACAAATAGTTTCACAGTAACTGTGCTCTAGAATACTGGAATTCGGGTGAAAAAAAGTAAAGTTATACATCCAAGTAAATCATACTTTCACATTTGGGAAAAGTGCAAGAAGTGAACAACTGTGCATATTGTGGCGTGGCCTAATTAGTTTGATCTACCCATCTAGCTGCTGCCTTGCCAATTAGGCATGAAATAACATTGTTCCACATCAGCAACACCATTTATCCTTTTGGTTTGAAGGTGATGCCAAACTAAAGACCACAGAAGGGAAAAGAAAGGAAAAGAGACAGGAATCAGATCTATCACACTTATTTTTGTGGATCTAACTGGGTACTTGACCCTTTGCCAATTATGAGAAGTGACCTTCTAGAGGAACAACAAAATGAATTCTCAGAGCATTACTGGGCACTCCTCTTAAGGCATTCAGGCCACTTGACAACTCCAGGTCCTTTTTTATGCAAAGACAGATAAGACTCTTTGCAAAGGGCAATAGGGAGAACTGCAATTTCTAAATAAGCATCTGTGTGCCCAAATTCCTTGGACACATACTCACACCCTTGCATCAGGGTCAAGAGGAACTATTAATTATTATGATAGCTCTTCAGGACTGCTTACAATGCTGATGCTACATTGTTTTTCTTGGTTTGGTTTTTTTGGGTTGGGTTTTTGGGTTTTTTTGGTTGGTTTGGATTTTGTTTGGTTTGGGTTTTGTAGGGGTTTTGGGGTTGTTTTTGAATCTATGTTTATTTTGCACCCGTTCCTACTTTGAATGACCTTGCAAGGTATTTATCTTTATCTAAATGCTGAAACTTCTAAGATGGAAGTTTTCAGTATTGGTCACAATAACCACGACTTCCTTTAATGTAGTGTTTGGGAACTTTTAATTCTGTTCCAACTAGTTTAGGAACTGCCCCGTCCCATGTTGAATATTTTAGTGATAAACTTTTCTGTTAAAAATGAGAATGGCTCATGTTAGTGTTAATATCTACATTTGCTTCAAAGCAAACAAAAAAATGCCTTAAATAAAACCAAAACCCCACCCAACTCAGCTATCAAGAAGCAGCTATCAGCAGTAGTTCAATGAGGTCAACAAGAATAGAGCTACTCTTAATTATTATTTGACCTCATTGTAAAGGACTGGTTTTTGTGTTGCTTTGTTTGGTTTTTTTTAAGAATTAAACATCAGAAGTCAATATAACATAGCACTTAACATTACAGTGGACATCAAAAACAGGCAGTGAAAATGACTGCCAGGGATTTATTTCTCTACAGAAAACTGAAAAGTAAACAAGTGAGTCCCAACACTCCAGATGAGGTTTCAGTTGCCACTGCTATCTTGGTAAAAGATGTAACTTAGCTTTGCAGAAATCTACCATACAAGTTGAGGATCTGGTTTCTAATTTATCCAACTAACACAGAGCAATACAAAGCCGTTTTAGAAAATGGTTTCTATTTCCCATTCTGCAGTTGATCAAGAGCATACTAATTCACTGAAAAGTTTCTTAACAGTTTGGTTACATGCAACTGCCTGTAAACTGTTTAATCCCACCTTCTGATGCTTTCAGTCGTGGCCTTTCACAACTAGGGATTTCCAACGTAAGAAACACGTAGCAGTGAGCACTGCTCATCCACTCATCATGATCTCCTTCTGAAAGCTACATTTCTATTAATAAATATATTGAGCTTCAAATGAGAAACGACACAGACTTCGTGCTCCCTGCTCCTGTTCAAACTCAGGATCTCAAATATCTGTCCCAAACAGGTCAAGGGCCTTAAAGTGATCACCTTTTCTGACACTGTCACTATTTACACATCAACAGGTAGTGCCTGTTGCAGGCTGTAAGGTTGCTCAGCCCTTACACAAGATTACCCCTAACAACTCTTTAGCCCAGTTTTATATGTCTAAAGTGACAAGGTTTCCTCAAGCTCTGTAAATATAATTAATGCATAAAGCTAAAGTACTTGTGGGTTTTGAATCCTCTGAAGACATCAGTCTCTTCTCTTTGTTTATGCTTAAAAACAGTATATGGTATTATTTCCTTCCACTGGAAACTCGGAACAGGTACATTCACTCACCTCCTGACAGCTGGGGTTGGGTGGATGAACATCAGCCAGTGATACCAGAGTATCAATTGCTTCCAGTTCCTGCTGGTAAAAGGTCTGAATTCTGTTTTCTAATAGAAAGCTTTGCACTTTCTCATGCAGCATATGGATTGAGGAATTCTGACCCTCCAGGCCACTGCAAGGATACATGGAACACAACAAAAGGCAAGAAAGGGGTTTTAGAACAATTATCTAAAGTCAGCCCACTAGACTAGTTTCAAAGGTCAAAAGATATTTTACTGTCCTTACAGAATTTAAATCTTTAGGTAAAACAGAACATTTTTCTGTGCATAAACATTCCTCTTCAATCATTTGCTGTAACAGTTTTGTGATTTTAACATCTGCAACCTCAGAAACCACACTACATGCACTCAGCTACCCATAAACTGAACACAGGAAGGGGTGTTTGACTCAAGTCTATGGAGGCCATGTATTTGTGATTTGATGATGACAGCATAGCATCTCAATAGAATAGCTCCTTATCCTTACACATAAAACAGAATCAGGAAAGGACATTTCTCCACCCTCTCTGCTGACCTCAGACCCAAATCTTGCTCAGAATCCCATCTTTTTTCATTGGATACAAGAGGTCTGTACACAGTATTTTACTATCTTCTTAATATTCACTTTGGTTCAGCACATTTTGTTTCTCAGGTACCTGGACAGGTATCTCATCTGCATGGATCATCAATCATTTGGGAGAAAGGCAGGCTGCTACTGTATGTTTATGCAGAGTCAAAATCACAGTTTGACCCTGTTCTATCTTTCTCCACAGTCATTACAACAACAAATAAACAATCATGAAATTCCACACTTTGCCCCGAGACCAGTCTGGATACTGCATTTACCTCTGTCCTTCCTCAGGGCCTTGGAAAGGTTCATCATAAACTTCTCTATAGAGACAGGGAAGCTCCAGCATTCTTGAAATCTGAACATCATACACAGGATCATCCACTTTATCTGGAGCAGCAAAAAGAACACACAGACTTGGCCAGGACTGCCACATCAACTTTTTTAAGCAAGCAAACCTGAGGCAGCACAACAGAGCTTCATAGCCAGTATTGAACTGGCAAATGTTTGCTATTGTTGTTATAAAAACAAAACCACAAAGGCCACTCCTTCTTTTACAGCTTACAAGGAGGTAAATGGTCTGTTGTGGCTACTCTGCAGATTACACTTTTGTCTGACAACTTATTTAACCAGAATTTATGATCTCTATTTTACCTTTCAACAGTCTTCATCCATTAAATGAAGTTAACACATAGTAAGGAGCCAAAGTGAATGCAATTTAGAGGTTGATTGCATGGCTCTCTTTGATACTATTACCAGCCCCTGAATGGGCTGCATATATTCATAGATCTTCTGTCCGGAAAAGAGGATTTAATTCTCTTGCATATTTTAGCTAGAGGTGAAAAATCTAGACTTTTTATCTGAATTACACAGGGGTTTTAAAAGACAGGCTTCTCTCCACCAAAGAAATAATTTTAGTATTATCTCAGAAAGATTTCACTGGGGAAAACCAACTCTTACACAACAGCAGAGACGCAGAACAGAGAAGTTATGTAACTGGAAGCTCCCAGGGTGTAAACAGGGGACTGCAGAGCTCTGCTGCCCAAAGAGCTGTCAGATGCAGAGGCAGCACCTGCATGCAGATCTGTGCCCGGGTGACTGAAGGTGAGGAACACTTCTGAGTCATTCTGCAGAGCCAGGTTGTTTAGGAGAACCCAGGCTTCAGTGGAACACTGCCCTTGGATTGCAGGGGCTGCAGACATTTCTCCAAAGCATAACGCCCTGGATGAAGTGGGACATAAGAAGCCACCAGCTCCTTTCCAATGGGTTTGGCTGATCTGCTTCAACACAAAGATATCTGAAGAGCAAGTCATTCTCAGAGATATCCAAACAAATATTCTGCATAGCATTCTTGTAGGCACGTTAGTCATCTTTTACAGTTTTACCAGGAATGCCTCATTTACAGGCAATCTAATCCCACACATTAAGCAGTGTCTTCTAACCTTACACTGCTAAAATGGAAGTAAAGATATACAGACAAAAATCTCTTTAGAAAAATGAGATGTCAGAAAATAAAGTGGAAAATGTTCCATTAATTACATCCAGCTTAGGTATTCCCACAGATTCAGACAACTGAGATGCACATGTCACAGATTGGTAACACTCACAAAAACACGAAGCCTGAATTTCTCTTTGTTGCCTGTAGGTTCGGATGTGACCTCTGACCCTGACAACATCCCCGAGCTCCAGTTTGGTTTTCTGGCTCACTCTTTCTTGCAGTTTCTTCATCTGTTCAAACACAGGAAGACTGCTGGATGTGCTTGGATGACCTGCAAGCAGTGAGGGAAAGGGGATCAGGCACTAAAGTCAAGAGGACTGCCCTTTCAAATTCATCCGCCTATGCATCACAGGAGTCATATTACTAAAAAAGGGGTAAGTTCCCAGCCACCACTTGTCCTGGGTAGCAAAAATGTTTGGTGACAAAGTCAGTCTGCAGTATTATATTATTTAAATAGTTCACCTGGGGAAAGTATAGAAGGGAGGAGATAATGATTTGCCACTGAAAATGTCATAGATGTGTTGCAAAATCAAAACATTAATTTGAAGTGGTTTTTATCATTTTTTGCTTTTGTCATGCTGAGATGGACAAGAGAGGAAAAGAAAGGTCTACTGAACTTTTTATATAAAAGAAGAATGAGTCATCTGAGGTGGGGCCAAAACACTCATGTGATGCAATTCAATGTCTACATTGAGGTGAATGTGATTTGACAGAACTTCACATTTACGTAACACGCCTTTGCAGGACAATAAATCCTTCATAACTTAAAACCTGATTAACAATCCAAGTATCCCTGATTACAATAACAGAAGGCTGGAACAAAGTTTCCTGTGCCACCTAGGAGCTTTCTTTAGCAGGTACAAATGAATTAGTTTCGATTATTAACATAATGTCCATCCACGCACTACTGATGTACTTGTAAAATAAGAACACAAGGCTGAAACAAGCATTCTGGGCCTTCATTCTATATCAAGGAGTATTTCATGCCATTCCTTTTAATGGATTTAAGTTCTCAATTAAAAAAAACTGATTTGATTGTGTGACTCCCCTATTTTTAACCCTTTTTTTGGAAAGCTGTGCCAGAACATCACCTCTCTAAAGTGAGAATTGTCTTCTAGATTTCAGTTGGGATTGTTTGTATCACTTGTCATATCATTGTTAAGTATAAGTATGAATTATCTGTCTGTATAAATGGACTTATTCCACAGACATCAGTTTTTAACTTTTACATCAAGCTTTCCTATCTCCATTCTATGCATATGTATCCCTAACACTGCAGATGACACTACTAACATTTATTTCAGTAGGATTTGAACAGCTCCATATTAGGGTTGTCAATCTTCTATATGGGCTTCCAAAAAGATCCAAAGTAAAAAGCATTTTGTGCTTTGATCTATAAGAAACAGTGGGAGAACAAAGAGAAAGCCAGACACTATTGAGTTGTTCTGTTAGTGAGTGCAATAATAGATTCATTTCAAATGCACAATTACTGCACATTTAGGACTTCCCCAAATTGTAAAAGGTGGCTGGCATCCTTCCACTGTATTTTAAGATACTTTCAAGTTCACTGCAGATGGTCTATATGTGAGCACGAGAAAATGAATACACAGTGAGGATTACTCCTGAAACCACTGTATCACAAGTGCAGGTCAATGGATTGACTTTGGAAACAGAAGCTGTGGCACATTTCCAGCCTCATTCCTCACTAGATGAAGTCACAAAAAGAACTACAAGAAGAAAATTCTCTGAACAATGTCACAGCACAGAATTGAAATATCATATTACTCAGATAAGGAAAAGGCAGGACAGGACATAATGTGATGGTTTTATCAGCATCACCATTGAACACAACACAAAAACTAACATGAAATTACCAAAATGGCCCAGGTTGCAGGATATGATGGTTTAAAACAAAAAAAAGAAAAGAATAGTTGAATTCACTCTTCTGCAAGTTTGATCACTTACTAAATTATACAAGACAGACCTAGGTAAAAACGCACAGTCAAAAAAGGAATTATTTATTTGATAAATTACCTGATAAAGGTGTTTCTGCTACCATGGGATTTTTCCAGCAGACACAATTTATAACTCCAGTACTATCATCCACTGCAAAAAAAAAAATTGCAATAATTCCAGAATAGGAAAACAGGTAGACATGTTCCAGGAAGTGAAGATACATAGATATGTAGGAGATAAATGCCAAGGATATCTCAGTCCAACCAGTTTGAAAGGGAAAGTGGGTGTCCAACCCCTACTTACACCTCTGAAATCATTTCCAGTCATTTCAGCTCAGCATCAAATGTACTCGTGCATGGGCACCAAAGTAACAGATATGCTCTCACAGACAGATCAAGCACTAATTTAAATGATGAGGCTTAAGCACATATACTGAATACTAAAAGGTTTTAATATCATTGACAAGGTCAGAAGACAAATCAGTGTTGAAAGCTGAAGTCAGACAAATTAAAATAGGAAACCAGGCACAAACCACAGAGGCATTACTGTTACAGTGAGAAAACAGCATTTCAGCACTGGGGGATACAACCATGCAAATAAACCAGAAGTGCTGCTGCACTGGTTTCCATACTAATGTTGTGTTCAAAGTCTGCCAGCGTTTCCTGTACAAGAAGATGTCCAGAGAGCAGAAAGGCAGCTCCTCTAGCCAGGAAGGACAGAAGCCAGCACATGCTCATGGCTCTGCTCTAGGCCAGGAATTCCCAGCTTAAAGCATAGGTACTGATGGCATGCATGCCACTTCCGCTGCTGAAAAAGCTCCAGACCTTGTCCCGAGCACAGGTGCTGTCTGGTTTTTCCTGTTTTGCTAGTACCCAATCAAAATAAGTTTTACCATTTCTGCCTCAGGCAGTGCACTGTTGATGACAGCAGAAAAAGACAAAACCCAAAGGAAACTAAAAACTGTCAGAGGAATCAGTTGTTCTACAGGTTGAGAGACTGTATATAGATGGCCTATCCACCAAACACTCTCTGTGTAGGAAAGCACTAAATGTCTGTCAAGGATCATCCAGCCAATGCTCCAAGCACCCTTCCTTCTTGAATGTAACCATCTCCAAGACTCAGATTCCACTCTTCACTTTCAAACGGAAACCTGCAATTTTCCCCTGCTCCTTAGAAACCAGACCCATGACTAAAAAAGTAACAGCAATGTTTACCAGGAAGGTGCTGATTGGTACCTGCAGCCATTTCCTCTGAGAACCATAGCATCAAAGAAAAACGCCTGTGCATTGTCTCACGTGTTTTGAAATAACCTCCCTATTTAGGGGGTCTAATTTCAAATCACTGTCTTGCCTTCCTGTTTCCCAGTGGTTTAGCTGCACATTCCTATTAACAAACATACAGCATTTATAAGATGCAGACAATTCCAAACTCAGTAACAACAGTATGATCATCTTCGCTAACCCCCTTTTGAGCTGCTGTGTCTGCAACTATTTCAGCAGCTTTAAGTTTGTACCAGAGCACAGATACTGATCTAGCTGGCAGGATTTCCTCTCCTTGGTACAGACAGACAGCAACTATTTTAGTAGTCAGAACCCACATAAACCATGCCAAGCCATCCATGCAAGCCAGCAATGGCAATGAGAAACAGGGTAGATGACATTTCACTATTACATTCCTGCAGCTTCTAGATGTTCCAGCCCACAACTGGCTGTTGCACCGAGACAGACACACTTCCCAAGAAGGGCTTGGAAACAAACCAAGCAGGACTGAAGGATTAGGAGGCCAGACTCCTTCTCAAGCTAACAGCTGAAATTGGAGTCCTGGAGAGATTGACCTGTACTTGACCACACAGGGAACCTGGTAGCAGAGCAAGGTTCTGAAACAAAGTTTTACCAGTTCATAGATAAAAGCTTTGAGCAAAAAACCAAGTAACTCCTGAAGCACAGATGAATGAGAACTCTTGCAATTGTATTCTAATTAGACAGGAGAATATTAATCTATTTTAAAGGGTCTACAAGCTTTTGAAAACTTCCTGTGCTCCCTGTGCCGCCCTTCCTCGTCTCTTTGGGTTTAAAGTTTTGTTTATTTGGTTTTCTGTGGGTTAGCTTTTTTTTTTCTCCTTCTGCTTCTTGTTTGTTTCAGTTTGGTTTTTTTGACTCTTACTTAACTATTTGAGGGGTAGCACTCTCAAAGCTGCTTGGTAAATGAGAGAATAGCACTCATTTTTATTCTTTATGACAAAAAGGGGACAGTTCTTGTAAGGCCTGCCTGAACCTAGTGAGATCCTGATAGGATTCTTTTTCATTTGTTTTTAAGGCAAGTGCCTTTCATCCTTTCAAATCAGTTCTGGAGTATAAGGAAAACCACATGTGATGTTTGATTTTTGTAAAAAAAGGAAAGGAAAAAAAAGAGGTCAGAAAGCTGCATTAGCTAAAATATGAGCTTGGTGAAAGCTACATTTTAATTAGATACCCTTCTCCTAGCTGATCATAATAATAGCTATAAAAAAATCGAATCAAAATGTCAAAATCAGGTTTTAAAAAATAAAAATTACATGCTGTGTCAGACAGGAAAGAGTCAATTCACTCTCCTTTACAATTATTATTTTGTCAGCAGTTCTGTTTTTCAGCAGAGAGGACTTCAGATTCTTTAAAGTGAGTGGTGTGTATTCTGAAGCAGACAGATAGGAAATGAGGGAGGGGGGGATAGTGGCAGTGACACAAAGACATTTCAGTTCCCTATCAGAGAAAAAGTACAAAGGGGGAATGGCTTTGTAAGTCACTTTCAAGCAGATGGAAAGTGAGCGAGTCCTGAGCAATGTGTGGCACTCCAACTGATGCAACGCCTGCTCCATGACTCACCAACTGAACTGAGAAATGCAAGAAGTTACAAGCAGGAAACTGTCTAAGAAGTTAAAATTTTACACTGGCGGAGTTGGCCTGCCTGAAAGGGAGGGCAGGCTGGGGAGGGGCACCCTGGCAGGTAGCCTGAAAGCTCAAACCAGGAACTGCTGGAACAAAGCATGGAGCTGGATGTGAAAGGACAGCAGGAAGCCAGGCTCACTGAGAGCTGCACTTACAGGTCGGCTGATCTAACACTAAGGTCTTAATTCCACTACTCTGCAGTTTCTTTTTTATTTCTATCCCTCCATTTTCTGCCCCAGTCAAATATTTTCAGCAGGTTTACTTGTTAAACAAATGCTGAGGGCAGCATGGAAAACCTTTATCCATACGATTGTTTTGCCTTGGTAATTTTGATTGTCTTCCTCTGTTCTCATGAAGTTATAACTGTATTTGCATACTAGTGCAATAAAAGAATAATAGCTGATGTTCAGTTAACGTTTCAACACTTCATTATGTCATCAATTACATCTTCACCTCTTAACTTAGGCATTTGTTTACCCTGTGCTACTTCAAGTGTCGGATAATCTTGTGTTTCAAAATATTTACTGACAACTCCTTATTTAGCATAATGATGAAATAATAACAAACATTCAGAAATTAGACTTTAAAAAACAAAATCTAGAAAACATCCACTCTAAGACACTTGCAAAAAGAGCAGAGTCAACTCTGAGCAGCTGCACACAGTGCAGGGTATGTTCTATGCACCAGCAGTTAATGCTACTCTGCAGCAGTATGATGCAACTGCAGGTGTTGTGGAACCTGTGACCTGGTTAAGTTGTCAGTTCTATCTTCACAACACTCCTGTGGGTCAGAGAACTGCTGCTGACTTAATTTTATAAGCTAGGAAACTGGGAAGAAAAGGCACTCCATGACTTGTGTCTATCAGGTGGAAACCCATGGCAGAGGATGACACATATGGGCTTCAACAGGATCTATGCATTTGGCTCCCCTCTCCTACTGTGAGGTGACCTCCCCCCACCCTTTGAAACTTGCCACATCACCACTACTCCACTCTGCTTTTTCTCCAGATGAAAAAGACAGCTGAACAAAATGACAATCAGATGTTTCCACGTTAACAGAATTGTCTGAATACTGGGAAAAGCAATAGGGAGGAGACAACTCCCAGCTGATGTTTGGCAAGGACTGGTACTATGATGCTTGAGTTAGATTTGCTAAGACTCTTGTGCATCTAAACATAAGCAAGCTCCTGACTGCTATTAAAAAGCTATTAAAAGCTTCCTCCAAGATATGACAAAACATACAAAAAGTCAGAAGCGATTTCTGAGGTTCAGAAAAGGAAGCAGTGATTTCCCATTTGCAGGCACTGTTAAATCAATTTCTATCTGACCAAAGGAACTGCATATATATGAGAGGAAGGTGGGGCAGTCCAGTGACAAAGCAACAACCAAAATTATGATCTGCTACACGAACCCAAATGAATCCGTTACTCTGTTGTAAGTATTTGATTCTCTGCTTTTGAAGTGGAGATAAACGGTAGCTGCCCTAAGCTTGCCAAGTAATCTGAGCTGCAGATACACATTATATTAGGATAAGATCACAATTGTTTCAAGAACAGACAATGATCAAATAAGGAAACTTTTGGGTTCTAACAGTAACTGAGGCTAGGAGGCTGATAACTGAAAGAAGGAAGAAACTTTGCTTACCTCCATAATTATAAAAGGCATCTCGCTCCTTCCTGTGAACCACTATCCCAACAACATCCACCTGTCTTACTGGATGTCCATTATAAAAGAATATACCTAGACACAGAACATGCTTGATTAGTGTAACTACTTTCAACGTCCTACCCTACATAGTCACATTTGTCAGGAAAAAACCATACTTTCTTATATATTTAATATAACTTGAATTATACAATGCCTACATGGGAGAAAAAACCCTGGATACTCAAGACTAGGAACACTAAAGGGAAAAAGTATCAACTATACCAAAAACTTGCTTTTATAGAGAGTCAGAACGTCATTAACCTCTTGTTTTCTTGCATGTTCGGATCTGAAAAACAACTTCAGGCATTAGAGTGTATTTTATTTTGTTGTTTAATTTGGGGTTTTGTTTTGCTTTACTTTGTTGTTTGTTGGCTTTGATTTTGATTTTTTTTTTTTTNTGTTTTTTTTTTTTTTTTTTTTTTTTTTTTTTTTTTTTTTTTTTTTTTTTTTGTATCTTCATCAGGCTTCAGAATAAATAATAGAACACAAAGGAAGCAGTTTGAGCTTCTCACAATGCAGCTGTTCCTGATTAAGGCAGAGCCTCCGAAAGGAAAACTAACATAATTCTGTCTTTCATTTCCAGAAGAACAGGAGCCATGGGGGCAGGGGGAGAGTAACAACCCTCTCAGACTGTGGAGTACACTACTGCAGTCACTGTGGACTGCATCCTGAACTTGAGATTCTGAAAAAACATGTTCTAAAAACATCCCTTCAAAGCTATTTTTGTGCATCTATAAAGATAACTTGAATAACACATAGAAACATGTCCAGGAAACAGTGAGAAATCAGAGCCCAGTGGACTCTGGCAGAGCTGAGGTTGCCTCATTCTGTAATCCCTTTCAAGAGAGTGACAAATGTTATTAACAAGCACCAATGTAAACATTATACACTGAGGCTTCACAGTCCACTAGCAGGGGAATAATAGGGCAACAAGCTCCAAATATACCCCAGGCTGACTAGTTCTCAGTGAATGTGCTTTCTTCAGTTTTTGAATACTGCTGCTTTACTGAAATAAGCCATCTGGGATATTCAATAACTGTCTTCTAAAAACTAGATAACTTGAGAGACTCAGAAAGGAACATTTGGCTCCATACACTGTGGCAAGTGTTATTCTTACAAAGGGAAAGAGAAACAAGGCAGCAAGGGAGTCAGAAAAATGTTCTCTATTAAAAAAAAAAAAAAAGTCAAACCAAAACCAAAATCCAAAAATAACTTGTCCTACATAGCTAGCAGCCTTAAGTGAGCCTGGAATTAACTTTCTCCATGCAAGACAGAGAGAACACCCAAAAATTTCAGAAGAAATAAGAGGTGATCAGCCAAGCAGACCATAAAAAGAAGTCTTGCTCATGAAACTCCACTGCAATGTTTTGAGGATGCACCTATCCCTCTCATCTTAGATCTGGTCAGGTCTGCCATATAGAATGTTTGGCAGGTCTGTCCACTTTTCTCTCATTTGCCAGGACACTGCTATAGAAACCCTCAGTGGAGATGCTTTCAGTGTATATAGTTATTCACTGAATCTCACAACATCTCAGTAAAAGGTGTGGGCTAGTTTCAGGGCAAGGCTGTAAAGCAGAGCCTCCAAGCTCCTGATTATGCAAACAAGCAACATGTTATTATGTTTGTTTCCCAGTTAGTAAGCTGAGTTTCAGCAAATGACAGACAGAGACCGTATCAAACTGGTTCTCTCCATCCCCATAAATTCACATAGAACTCCACCCTTACTCTGGGAGAAATTACTCAAATTAATATGAAAGATGAGATTAGATTTAACTTATCAGAAGCTGTTGGACTCAACAACTTCAAGGTATAAATTGTTTCTCCTGCCAGCTTATTTGTTCCAATTTTGCCCATATTGGTAGCAATAAAAATATACTAAACATTTGAAGCTATGGAAAAACACATTCAGTGAGGCTCCTAATAACCCAGTAAACAACACACACAGCACTAGGCCCTTCCCACAACAGGAAGCCACAGCAGGGGTAAAGGGGGGCTATAGATACAGAGTTCTCTAGAGCAAGCACTGGTCATGCCTTTACCAGCATTACTGAACACAGAGCTGTTTGACATTGCTTTAATTATTATTACCTCCTTTTATACTATTTGTAGCTTCCCTCTCTTGTTGATAAGCTGTCACAATGCAGTGGTGTATAACTCTGAGAAAAGCTCATTTCCATGATGTGATTATGTGTTACAACTGAGTTGACACCCACTCTCATTGCAAGGCTGCTAAGACAACACAATTGCTGTTTTTATCTGGGAGGTTTTCCAGCCTTCTTGTCAGCATTTATAGCAGGAGAGTAATTGGCCAGGTTTACTGCTTTCTTCCATGTTGTTTTAAGAGATTAGTCATTGTGGCATCAAATCCTAATGCTTAAATATGGAAAGAAAAAACTCATGGGTCATTTAGTCCATTTCCTCAGGGCCAATACAAGACCATTTTGTACAGTAAATTCCTGGCAATCTGTACAGTCAGGATATAAACAATCCCAGTGAAGGGCATCCCACCTTTTTCCTGGGAAGCTTGCTCCATGGTTCAGCAGATGTCATTCTAAGGACGTTTTTCCTGACATTGCTTCTGTGTTTCTTTCCATTCCTCCTGGTTACAACTCATTGTTTTGCAGTCATTCATCCTTAATTACCATTACTTAATGACTGATTTATACCCAATCATATACTTAGCTTCAGCTGTCTTTAAAAGCCCATTAAAGGCAGGAAACATTGACAACAAACACCTACGTTCTTCCTTCCCCAAAAGACTTTTTTTTTTTTTTTAGTGTTTCTGTTGTGCTAGCATTTGTTGCTAATAAATAAGATACACTGAAAGATATCTGGTTTAGTATATACACAGCACCAGGAGAATAAAAAAATGCAGGATGTTTGTTTTGTGAAATTTCATTTTATTCTTTAAAGTTTGGTTTGGAAAATGACACAGGATTGCAGGCAAGGTTAGATGTGCAGAACGCCAGGTGCACAGGAAGTGGACAAAGCTTGCATGCACCAATTGTAAAGGCTGGTATCTTGACATGACAGACACCACTTCCTTAGGATCATCTTACGGAAAATAAGATAATAACAAAACTGGAAGAGCTCCTAAAGCAGAAGTCAACTCACTTAAGTAAAAGCACAGGAATGGAAGTGACAAGGGAAATACAGGTAATTAAGAGGTAAAAAAAGAGAGCAATATTGTACTTTCTAGGGCTGTTCTTGATATAATGGAATGTTTGTTGGTGTTTATAAGGTTAATTCTTTTAAATACATTTTTACATGTGTATGTCCTAATGTCCAAGTCCAAACTACAATCCCATCCGGCTGACACTTAATTGGTTTGTATTTTGTTTGAAAACAATTGAAATATCTCTAACTGAAGCAGAACAGTTTTTAACAGATACATTTGCTACACCGGTACTACTATAAGACTTCTATAAGACAGTTTAAAAAGGCCTCTAAATAATATTCACTGTAAGACAAACATCAGCACCAGTCTGTAGGCTAATTCTTAAAACAGATTTAAAACAAAAGTCTCCCACCAGAGTAAATAACAAAGATATATATATATATGTATATACTGGCATTCGTGGTTTGTGAAGTCCCTATGTACATAAAAATGGTTGCGAGAAGAGCAAAAAAACCACCAGTCCTTCATTTCTGCGAAAATAGCACTGCTGCTATCCTTGCTTTTAAAGAAAAATAACAAATCCCACAAGGCAGAGCATATTCAAAGAGCCAAACAGATGTCCCTTGTCTCTGTGGACAGAAAAAGTATGCAGAAAAAACCAGAAATAAAACACCGAAACCAAACCAAAGACACACACCCTGCTCAGGGCTTATTGCTTTTTCCTCATTAATTGTAAGTTCTTTAGGTTCCTCCCTGATAATGTTGCACCTTGTCAAGCTTCAGTTTGGGGCAATGAACATTCTTTCTGTTGTAGTGAAAAAAGAAATTCAAGACCAGACCCATGTTGCTTCAG
Source organism: Scytalopus superciliaris (assembly GCA_013400415.1). NCBI lineage: Eukaryota > Metazoa > Chordata > Aves > Passeriformes > Rhinocryptidae > Scytalopus > Scytalopus superciliaris. Next base: position 2,088,861 of record VXBX01002725.1, read on the forward strand.
ACAGTGTTCACATGTGGGTGACACTGGCTGAAGACCAGCAGGAAACAGTGCAAGGCAGACAAATGCCAACAAGGGCTCAGAAATAAAAGGTGTGGTGTAAGATCCACCACAGGTGCCAGAATTTATAATAAGGTTGGTCAAAGGTATGAAGAATGTCATCTCTCTATCATACCTAGAAATTAAGCAGGCAAAACCTCAAAAATTGTATCCATTTTGTCATACATTAATATCCACAGGAAAGAGCAAAATACACTCAGCAACGTCATCAATTGTCAAAACTTTGCAGGAGGCATAAACTCCTTCTCAAATGTTGTAGGGACAGTGGAAAGATGTAACACACACAGCCAGAAAGGACCATCATTTTTTAAAATTAACTTTATCAGAATGTAACAAGTGCTACCATACCGAGGAAACACAACATGGCCATCACAATCAGCACATATAAATACATACCTGGCACCTGTCTAGATTCTCTCATTTCTTTTATATCTTTAATATAGAGTCTTGCAAATGCAGAAAACACAGGATCCATCCCCCAGTGCAGAGAAGGTGTCTCTTCTTCATATTTCTTGGACTCAGACTGCATTCAAAACCTGTGAACACAGAAGGCCTTCTCATTGTTTTCTACACAGGTCAAGAGCTGTTCACGTATGTTCCAACTGAATAAAAAAACAGCTCATGAGTTTACACACAAAAACACAGCAGGGCTGATGATGAGACACAGGACCTTATCTAATAAAACACCATATTTATTTATCAGTATTTCATGTTCACCACATGAAATATACAAATATCAATACTCATTATTTGTTTAAAGTAATGAGAATCAACACTAACAGCATTTTTCCCAGTTCCTTCAGATGAAGCAGAATTTCAGGTATTTTCCCCCTATGAATCCATAGAGAACCAAAGAACATTTCTTTAAAAGAGCAGGACTGTGAGATACTAATTGGTTACTTCCTGGACATGTAATTATTATTCATCCCATCATTCTCTTTTCCTCCCATAACATATTCTTCTCATTGTTCATCCTGTGCTTTATTGTGGAGGTGGGGGAGGATTGACTTTATATAAAACCAAAGCAGCCAACCCTTCTTTATTTTGGACACACAGTCTCCATTAACTCAATAATTTTCCCCTTTTGCCTTTTCAGATTTTGCTGTTTAAGGCCTGCTATCTCCTGCCATTACCAGATCCAATTCTCTGCTTATCACGGTAATGATGTGAAAAAACCCAGCACACAATTTAAGAAAGATCTTCATAAAGATTTGGAAGCTGAAAATATGTTCTATTAGCTCCTCCTGTATGGATAGCCAAATTGTTCCCCCAAAGCTCTCCAGGTCACCCTCCAATGGGTGTCAGTCCCTTACAGCTCTTGGGCACAGGCTGTAAGTGGACTGATTCTGAAGAGTTTGTAACAGGGATGAGATTTGGTGGCTACAGTCTCCTGAGAGGGAGCATTTATGGGAAGCCAGTGATCTGTGCAGTCTGTAGGAGACACTTCTAGTTACTGATGTAGAGGCAACACACCATGAATATCACAGTAGCATCTTGCCTCTTTGAGAAACTACAGAGCTTGGATTCTGCATAATTTCTCTTTCAACGCCTAAACTTCAACTGGAGGAGGAAAAAAAAAAAAGGGTGTGGCACAACATGGCAGAGCGTTGCCAACATCTATATTGTGTAAAAATCTGCAGACAATTATATTCCTTTCCAACTTTTTGTTATTTAACTAACAAAATGTTAGTGTTATTTTGGTCATTACATTTGCAAGATGCTGAAAATAATTGATTTAGTCAGTTCTACCTCTCACTTCACTGAGTAACAAACTAAATTGTTTTGTTTACACCTGGATCTACATCTCTGTTAAAGGCTTTCCCCAACCTTTCCCTTTTGCACTTGCAAGGTCTGCTCAAAACCACCATTTTCTCACTCAAGTCTCCCCACAAAGCACCCTTTTTCTGTTGCTGAATTGCAGACACAGCTCAACAGAAATTTGTAAACTAAGCTGTTAAGTGTATGATCTTAACACAAGCTGCTATTCTTCCATATGGCAGTTCTCTGGTTACTTGCTATAAACTATGTCAAATTTAGACCATAAAGTTTCCCAAGCAAACAAATGGTTTAAACCTGTATTTTACTCACACGATCATTGTCTTAACAAAATTAGTCTCCTCATCTCTCTTTTTGTTTGCAGTCTCTAGTACACTGTGGTATTCCTTTCTGCACCATGCCCCCCCCAGTTTACTCCGCATGGTTACAAAGCCTGTCACAGCTCAGCACCCATTTTTACTCCTAGACAGACAGCAGACTGAGTTAACATGCCAAAACGAGACAATCAGGTAACAAGTCTGTCTAAACTTTTCTATTTTGGGTAAACAGACACTCACTGGGGCAAAGAGCAGAAGTCACCCCTGCATGTGTGTCTGAGGGGAAATCAATGAAGCAGCTCCACTGGATATTAAAAATATCTGCATTTGGATATTTTAGTAAACAGTTGTCAAGCCTGAAATGCCCAAATGTTAACAGACCAAGTTTAAACAATGCTTTTAGCTTAAATGAAGCATTTCCCCAAATGTTTTTTTACTGCTTCCCTGTTCCGAAGGGAAAAGGATTTCTGCAGCAAAATCTCTTTCTGTCTCAGAAACTACTGGGAGTTAAATCTCAAGTTGTGGAGCTTCCCTCTCACTCCCAAGCCTTGTTTTAGCTCTTCACTGGCAACATTTACACCCATCACACCTGTCTTCATATACATCCCACTCTGCTTGGTTCAAGACTGCCACAGACACACAAAGTTTTATCTTACAGAGCTGGCAAAGGTTCCCCGACAAAAAGCAACTCGTGCCCACAGCACTATGAAGACGTCACACGATTCCTTGAAGTCCACAGGACAAATTTGCTGAACTCTTGAGTTACAGCCATTCCATCCACACCAGGCTGGTATGAAACCACACTCCAGCCACCCACTCACTTTCAGCAAGGTCTGACAGGCACATGAAGGGCGTTCTGCAGGGCAATCTCCCCTGACCTCTTCATGGTCCCAACAGCCTTCCCAATCCCTGCCACCACCCAAAACCAAGACTATTCTTTCTTCCCCTCCCAAGTGGCCATTTGGTAGCTACATTTGAACAATGACCTATTTAAAGTCAAAGCTTGTGGTCAGTTGGAAGGAAAAGCTGTTTACTCTCTCCTGGATGTGCTGCTTGCCTCCACAGGCTCACGTTACCAGTCCATTCTTCTTGGCAGTGGTCTGTTTGCTCCTATACCAAAGGAAGATGTTAGCCTTTTCCAAAGTACCTATTGTTCAGTGAGTTTCCAAGTTTGCTTCAGGCAGATGGATAGTATTAGAATGCATAATTCCTTCAAGGCAGACAAAATTCTTCCAATCAATTTATCTTTTGCTATATAACAGTATCTTCCCGTAACTTTTTCTTAAGTTGGCACAAGAAGCCTCTCTATCCCAAGCAGAATATGCCAGGGTTTAATTAATGAGTCATCCTGGCAAAAGTAGAACTTTCCATTATGCTGGAAATGTTTTCAGCTCTTAACTGGTACCATTGGTGATATGCTATCAGCAAGGGAGATAAGAGCTGCCTGTACAGTGAAGATCCAAGGGGCAAATAGCCGGCATTGTGGAGATGCACAACATCATAATCAATGAGAACACAGTCAACAAACAATAGACAATTCTGACCAGATACTATATGTACAAATGTTTAAGGAGTAAACTGGCTTTTGCTGGAAGATGGTGATCAGGCTTAGCAATACAAAGAACACGGAGACCTAGCAAAAGGTCATCCTTTTCTGAATTTTGTTTTAAATGCAGTGTAATGATTTCAGGGTTGCTGTAGTGCAAGGAATTCAATCCTGCTATAGGAGGAAAAAGGCAAGAGAAGCATCTGGTCCACAGCTTTATTAGATAGAAGATATCTGTACTCTATTTTTAACTCTAAAGAGAGGCTATAAAGAGCCATAATCAAAACCAAAAATAGCATTAGATTCTTCTTGGGAAAATAACTCTGTTTCAAGGGCAAAAATCTAAAGTTTACATAGTAGATATCTAAATACAAATAAACAAAAAACCGCAAATTGAAATTGTTCTAACCTATTAAAATAAGGCTGTCTCTTTCACCTACTGCTATCAATGTTAGCGTTCCTGACTGTACTGAGAAGTAACCCAAGACAATAATCCTCAGAGTTATCTTGTGAGCTCAGCAAGGTATTATCCTAAAAAGGATAGAAGGGAAACAAAGGAAAATTGGCACCCTTCCCAACAATGCCACCACCCAAGCCCATTTTATTTCTTCTGTCCCAAGAAGCCTACCTGGTAGCCTTGTTAGAATAGCTTCCTGTTTAACACCAGAGAGATTTATTCAACAGAATTGGCTCTGAGCAATAAATTTCTTTGTTCATACTGTGTCCATCACGTACTTTTTCCAAAAAAGATAAATGGTCTTCTTCCAATCCCACTGAAATGGAAACCTCAGAGAAGAGTATCTGTTTTAATATTTCTTGTAGTCTTTTCTCCAAATTTGATTAATAACTAAAGCTCTGGGAGAAAATTGCCTTAGTTTGAGATTAATTGTTTGGAGCCAAGAAAAGGTATCTTGCCAGCAGTTGTCTGCAACTACTCTGCAACTGCCGGCAGACTGCTGCAGAGATTCTTTCTCAAGTTAGCTGTGAATCAGAAACAGATAATTTATACATTAATACAAGCAGCTTAAACATCCTACCAGGCCTTCACTCTTCTCCAAAGACTGCCAGTAGTATACCAGCAGTAATGATTTACACAGGAAGCAGCTCCTAAGTTGTTGGAGTTGCCAACACAGTGCGTTAAAACAACTTAAAATCACTACTGGTTTACTTCAATAAATTAGGCTACAAACTATGGCTGTGAAAGAATTGCTTCACAGGTCAGTCATCCCTGCCACAGAGAAAGCAGCTTGTGGAAAGAGGAGCAGCATCAACAGCTGGGTTTTGTAACACCCTCTGTCATCTGAATTGAAATCATCTGTGTCTGAGTCAACACCCTACAAGACAAATGAGTATTATTCAACTCTTCAGGATCAGCAGAGGCAATTGCAGCGTACTATAGCCAAAACCACCATATTTCAAGAAATGTTTTTAATTACCCACAGCCACACACAACATTTTAAATTAGAAACAAATAAACCCACTATATTATGGTACAAGTAGATCTTACTGAGCTGGGAAGTAAAGCCTTTGGTTACAGTTGATATGGAACCAAGGCTCTAAAACTGAAAAAAACCCAAACATTACTGAAAGACAAAACAAAAAAAAGGCTTTGGGAAAAATGAGTATCGATATCAACTTAACAGCTAGGTAACAACAAGGTAAGGTCAGTTTGAATCCACTTTCTACATGATTATTCTATTAAAAATCAAGGTACAATAAGCACTTTCAATCTTTCCTAATAAACTACCGTCTGCTTCTGCTCATGTTAAATCCTCTAAGTTTTGATGCTACATGCTAAAACAACATGTTGCACTACATGTCCTGTAGATCTTATATACAAAGCAAGCACAATTCCAATTTAAAAACATGGTCTCAAAACAAAACTCTCAACTTCTAGAAGCTTAGCACTTCCTGAAATGTTAGTTGTACAAAGATTTAACGTTTGTTTAAGATCTTCAGATAACACATTTACCAAAAAGAAAGAACTACATATTTTTTTTTTTCCCTTGGAGATACTCTCTGAGATCTTAAACATCATACATCTTTTAATTACATTATATTACAATACACTTGCCTGGCAATGGTAGTGTAGGGCAAAAGGCCCATCATCACAACCTTTAGGCAGTAGGAAGTCTATCAAGAACACAGAAAGGCATTGTCCATAATGCTTGTAATAAGCAGGATATAGATAGGAGCAATGAACCCTTGTTTTATCAATAAACTGACACCACTGTTGTGTAATAGACTTCCAGTGGAGTTACTGTCTCCATGCCATAACCTGTAACATGTTTCCCTCTCTCTGTTTTCTCCTTTCCGTAGCCCTGCCTAGAAAGCCTTCTGGACAGGCACATGTGGCTGCAGGAGACCAGACAGACTGGCTCCTTCAACATCCACACTCTTGGAAGGCAGGGGGACAAAGCCTGCAGTTCCACATTGCCTTCTTTGGCATTGAAACTTGGTATATGCAAGTTAAACCTTGTAACAGGGTTTTAGCATTCTATTTTCCAAAAGCATGATTCTGGAAAACTAACAAAATAAACACTAGCAGTAGCTCTTTCTGATTCTTGCCCCATGCAACAGTCACAAGATAATTTCCTATGAAAAAGAAATGAGCAAATCACTCATCAGACCAGTAAACTACCTCTATATATGTATTTCTCATGGTCACCTGTAAGCTTACCAGAAATAAGGTAGTAGCACTCACTACTGATATTAAGAAAGTTTCACTTAATTATCACTTACTTGTATATTAAAGCTATTGGATAATGACACTGAAGTGCCTCCTTCAACTAATTCCCTAACCTTTCTCAAGCAAGGGCAGGAGGAAGCCTATGAAGATGATTAACTCTCTCTGAAAGCTCTTAATCACCCACAGTGCTGCCAGAATGAGTTGAGCTGCTGAAAAGACATTCTTCCCCTGGGAGAGAAGATTCTCAGTTACTAGAGATAAATAAAAACAAATAGAAGTAAAAATAAATTACTTCTTACAAATACGACATTTCTTGCTTGGAAAAACTGTGGTATGAAAGCTTTGATAGCAAGAAGATTCCAAACAGCCTCTTGGAAAAGGGAATTTTTTTGGCAGATTCATATAACAGGGAAGTGATCCGGCCCCTCTGCTCAGCCCTAGCGAGTCCTCATCTGCAGTGCTGTGTCCAGTTCTGGGCTCCTCAGTGCAACAGAGACATGGAGCTCCTGGAGAGGGTCCAGCATGCAGCTGCAAAGATGATTAGGGGACTGGAGCATCTCACTTATGAGGAAAGGCTGAGGGAGCTGGGCCTGTTCAGCCTCCAGAAGAGGTGACTGAGGTGGGATTTCATCAATGTCTATCAGTATCTGAAGGGAGGGTGCCAAGAGGATGGATCAGGCTCAGCTTGGTGATGCCAAGCAGTAGGACAAGAGGCAACGGGCACAAATTGATGCACAGGAAGTTCCATCTGAACATAAGGAAGAACCTCTTTACTGTGTGAGTGACTGCACACTGGAACACATTGTCCAGAGAGGCNTGCAGCTGCAAAGATGATTAGGGGACTGGAGCATCTCACTTATGAGGAAAGGCTGAGGGAACTGGGCCTGTTCAGCCTCCAGAAGAGGTGACTGAGGTGGGATTTCATCAATGTCTATCAGTATCTGAAGGGAGGGTGCCAAGAGGATGGATCAGGCTCAGCTTGGTGATGCCAAGCAGTAGGACAAGAGGCAACGGGCACAAATTGATGCACAGGAAGTTCCATCTGAACATAAGGAAGAACCTCTTTACTGTGTGAGTGACTGCACACTGGAACACATTGTCCAGAGAGGCTGTATATTCCAGAACTGCCTGGATAAAATCCTGAGTAACATGCTGTAGAGGACCCTGCCTGAGCAGGAGGCTGGACCTTTCCAGCCTTACCCATTCTGTGTTTCTGTAATTTACTGATACTACATAAAGGAATATTATCTCCTTCAAGTGAATTAAGAGAGAAAAGAGAATAAAACCTAAATCAACCTGGCTTACAGTGACACAGTTAGCTTTCCTCCTGTGGTATAACAGTATAACATAGATTTAACACCACTTCCTCAATGAACATTTTCAAATCTCAAAAATTTGGGTAGAAATTGTAAGCATTGGTTAAAAGCTTTCTGAGGCTACTGGGCCTATGAACTCCATGACAAGATTGGCTCAGTTTACAGTGGCAAGTGTTCCTGCCCATTTCCTTGCCTCCCCTTTAAATTGGTTTATGCATCTGGTGTAAATTAGAACAGCCTCTGGAATAAGTCAGAATTTATATGAACATTGATAGCGTAACGGAGCACTTAATTACAACCAGGGACTTCAAAATAATCAACCTACCATTTTGTCTAGGCACACGGTTGTGATTTGAAGTTTCCAAAATATTCCTGGCACATACCAAAGCATTAGATTACGACAAACCCGCTTAATCTTCTGAAATCAAGTGGCATTTTTCTTTGCTGTGTAAGGAAACCTTTTCACTGTATCAGAACACTGTGAGACTGTGCTTGAAACATGGTGTCAAATAGTGCTGTTCTTGATACATACAAAGTAACTAAAATTAGAATAATTTCGAAATCTCAGATCCAGTTAGGACCATCATATATTTTGTGAGCATAACTAAAGCCTGAGATTTCTTATTTGGAGCTCTTTTGGAAGATTGAGACATAACTGTTACTCCTCTTAGAAATATTAATACAGTTAGTTTGACACTGATTCTAGACCAGGTACATTTATTCTTTGGGTTTTTTTAAGCTATCCCACAAATTATTTTTTTTTCCACCTCCAAATAAAGACTTGTAATGATTCCTGTCTGAAGACCCTTCTTGTAGAACAATCCCAAAAGTCAAATCTGTGCAAAATGAACAGTAGCAGGGATAAAACAAAACAAACAAACAAACAAGCACTGAGACTATTTATTACAGTATCCTTTCTTTTACATGGGGAAGTTGGAACTATCATCCCACATAAGAAAGTTTTCATTATGCTTTTCTAATGCTCCTCACACAGATCCTCTGAGCCAACATCTAGGAAAAGTATCAAAAGAGTGTATTTTTGTATCAAAAATGGTACAATTCTCAGCCTGCTATTCTCTGAATTCCTTCTGCAACCGTGCCTCCTTTCTGAGGATTAGAACTTTATACCTGAAATCAAGCATAGGATTTCTTAGTCACATCTGGGTTGCTCTGACCTGGGCTCTAAATCAAAAAGTTCTAGAAATGCCAAAGGTGTATAGGTATTTCTTATTCCTTAAGACAAATTGTTCTGCACAGTCCTTTACACTGCATTCTGTAAATAATCTGAAGACTGGTTTCTTCTCAGCTAAGGAAAGCTGTCTCACAATCCCTTATCTTCAGCTGCTAAACTATATGGACCTGTTAAAAATCCAGAGATTGTCCTGTATTACTTCTGGGTCAGCAATTTTTGTAATTCTCTGAGGAGGTTCTCAAATAATGAGTATCTTACCAATGCTCCCTCTGAGGTCTGTCCAAATCTCATCACTGAGAACTGGTATAGGACTGATACAGAGCAATCCAAACCTGCTCAGGAATACTTACCCTGCAATGAGTATCTCCTTAGTAGCTTTCTTCCCTATGGAGCAGAGGCAGCTAGGCTTGTTTGCTAGTAAAGATTTTTACCCACCTGTAAAACGTTTTTCAGAATCCAATTGAAAGGCACTAAATAGACATAACACTGTTAAGATTATTGAAGGAAAATACTTCACTGATGACTGTAGCTGTAACTTCTTCCATGAATCACTATCAGGGCTAACATGATAAAGTCATTACTAGTTCCGACTTCTTGGTATGTAAAAAAAACAACAGCCTTTTATAAACTAATTCAACTGTCTCCTCAATTGCATTTGAATTTGAAGAGATGCCAATCCTTAGTTCATGCTCTGAAACTAAGTCACTCCTGTATAGTCTATCCAGAAAAATATGTTATACCTCAGTCAGAAGCCAAAGGAATTATTTTTCATATAGTTAATTTTATTTTCTGCTACAATTCAGTACCTTAATGTAATGGGCCTTTTTGGCTTAATCCATAAATATTGCATGGTGTACTATAAAACATAATCTTGTGGATTGCTTTTAAAGGTCCCTTCTGTCAAAAACCCAAACATTTCAGGGCACTTGAGACTAAAAGTGCATTGCATCACAGTGCTCCATTTTGTCATAAGCAAGTGCTAGTGCCCAAAGTTTGCACATACTATTTATTGTTGACCACACAATAGCTGCTGTTTGCCTTAACAATTGACACATTATTACAGCTCCACTCATTGCTGCTGTACAAGATGAGATTCTATATAAAACCAAATTCTACTTTACAACACAGTCAACTGTTCTTTTGACTCAAAAATGAGAATTGCACAATAGCCTAATAAAATCTAGGTAAAAAGAGAAGAACATTGCACACACAAAAACTATTATAAACACGGTTGTAATGTAAAAATAACACTATTCAATGAAGAAACATACTGCCTTTTCAGTAAAATCACTTAATATTTTAAAGTCTAGTTTTTCATTAGTAAACAGTTGGTATCTCACATTCTGTATGTTAATTCCCTTTTTTGCTAGTAGACACATCCCCAATATTATCCCACTGCAATGCCTCGTTTTGGGATATTACTAAAGAATCAGTAGTCTTTAGTACTATCTTTTGTCCCTTATTTTGTGTGTGTGTGTGAATTGTTCCCTAATTTCAGTATGGTATATTTTTAATAATAGTTGTAGAAGGCATAATAAACTTCCTTCTTATGCTCACCACATAACCAGGATAGGGTTTGCTGGTTGGCTAGCCAGCCATATTAAAAAACAGATTTAAAAAGAACTCATTTTCATATTACAGAACAAGTTGTTTGGTCCCAAGATTCCAGAGCCGATCAAGATCACAAGAGAACACAAAGTCCCTTCTGGAAAAAAAAGGCTCCTGGGAAACAGAGGGAGAAATGCAGGATTTGCAGAAAGAAAAGCAGCAGTACATGTGGGTTTTTTTGTTCAGACATTTTTTGTGCCAGTATTGACTGAGAGCAATACTGAGATGCAAAGCTATCTTTATCCCTTAATAAATTTCTAATCCTAGCTGCTATGTGAACTAATGCAAATTTGAAAGCCACAAACAAAAAGAGCAAATCAGCTCGTGACTGCTATGCAAGAGGGAAAGGTCTAATTACCATCTGGAGGAAAGACAAACATGGTGAAGCATTTGTAATACATACTTTCATGTGACTTAACTAAAGCTTCTAATATCCATCAGATGGAGAGGGCTCTGCGAGTTTTAAATGCTTTGCCTTGTGTTCATGTACAGTTTTGATCAAGTAAATTTTGTTTTAAATTAAATATAGTATCAAACGCTTAAAATTGCTAGAAAGAATACAGCATTATAGCTAAGAGTAATAGTATTTTAAAGGATATTATTCTAAAAGAAATACATATTTTACATAGACTTATTCCTGTGTGGTTCTGTGGAAGAATGTTACAGTCACCAAAACATGGAGAGAACTTTTGTTACACCAACTACTAACTGTATTAAAACAATGCAACTATCCAGTAGTGCAGCTCAGTATTTTAAGACTAACTGAAAATTCCTATAAAAGGAGTTTTTCAAAGAAGTACAAACTAAAAAGAGTCCAGCCTTCTTGAAAAATTTTACCATGAGGATGTGAATTGTATTAGTCAACTAATCAATAAAGAGAATGAGCCAAGTTAGTTTCAAGTTGTTGACACCTTCCATTAAACCTGAGGTTCACTTCTCGCTCCCCTCCAACGATATGTGACTGTTTCTGAATAACAGTCTTGAAGGTGATTTTCTTGCACATCAACTAGAAACAAAGATTATTTCTTTTTGCAATAACTTCAATGAAGTTAACACATTCAAGCTTGAATGCCTTTGACCCACTATGTCTCCAAGAAATATTCTTGGACTATTTGTTGAAATATCTGTTCCTTATTCAACATTTCAATATTTGTATTCCTGCTTTTTCTTCTGCCATTTAATTTAAGATAAAGCCTACTCAATAAAACATCACAGGTTTACTTGGAAACAATCAGGTAATTTGGCAACTTTTATATTTGCTCTGTCGTCATTCCCAGAGGTGTTGCCTGACATGGAGAGAACTGCACTCCAAGAGTTCTGTGGACAGTGGTATCTCCATAGGTAGGAAGAAGAACTCTCATCACATGTTTCTAGGACAACTCACCTCATACAGTTAAATACTCTGATAAAGATAAGTATCTAAAATGGGAAAAGGTGAACTGCCCTTTGAAGATACATTTCCCCACTGACTACTGAAAAAGCATGGCCAATTTAGAAAAAATACACAGATTTTTCTGAAGCCAAAATTGGATCAATTCTATTCTTAACCACTTTAACACTCAATTTTTTTTATTTTATTTTTTTTAAACTGCAAACATCAAATAATACTCTTACGTGTTGAAGCTTCCAAATGCCACGTGTTTCTATGGCAATTCTTAGATTAACTCGTCCTGCAGCAATACATTAAAAGGAAAATAAAAACCCAGTGATCATTCCCCTGTACTGGTGAGGCCACGCCTTGAGCGCTGTGTTCAGTTTTGAGCTCCTCACTCCAAGGATATTGAGGTGCTAGGGCAAGTCCAGAGAAGCCCAATGGAGCTGGTGAAGGGTCTAAAGAAAAAGTGCTGCAAGAAGAAGGTGAGGGAGTTGGGGATGTTTAGCCTGGAGAAGAGGAGGCTCAGGGGTGACCTTAACCCTCTCTGTAACTACCTGAAAGGAGGATGTAGTGAGGTGAGGGTCAGCCTCTTCTCATGGACAACTAGTGACAGGATAAAAGAACAGAGTCTTAAGCTGCACCAGGGGAGGTTCAGGTTGGACATAAGGAAGAATTTCTTCACTGAAGGAGTGGCTAAGCATTGGAACAGGCTGCCCAGGAAGGTGGTGGAATCACCACCTCTGTAAGAGTTCAAGAAATGACTGGATATGGCATTTAGAGTGCTATGGTTTAATTGACATGGTGATGTTCAGTCAAAGGTTGGACTCGATGATACCAGGTCTTTTCCAACCTAAATGATTCTATGATTCCATATACAACAGCCTCCCCTCTCAAGACTTTCAGAAATTGGATAACAACTTGATGCTTGTCAAAGGAAAACACACAGGCAGAGGCCATTCTCTTACATCACACAGAAATAAAACCACTTTTAGCCCTCTTTTGTACTTCCTTCTTCACCTTGTCATAAACACGGTTTATTAATTGATGACACTACTAGATCCTCTAGACTTACCACCATTAACTAGGGCATTAGGACAAAGGAGTCAGGTACAGCACAGAAGGTGTAGAGGGGTCACAGAAAAAGGACAAAAAGTAAAAAATTTGGCATATACACAAAGACCCTGGAGGGAAGAAAATTATTATCTTTAAGGTCAATATACAAGATTGAAAGTGACTGAAAGCATTGTGGTATTTAAAATCCACCAAACTGAGGTGCTCCTATAAGAAGCCAACACATTCAGAATAGTAGGAAAGGAAAAAATGACTCATGATGAATGAGAGAAGGGAGATAAAAGTCAGGTATGGTAGAGTGAACAAAACTTTCTCATAAAACCAGAAGGAATGAGGAAAGTTAGTAAAGCTATGGTGGTACAAGGCAAAGCATCAGAACTTAATTCCATAAAATCCTGAACTCCAAAGAAAAAAGAAGTCAGATTCAGAGGGAAGCAAGGCAGCATTTGGAAATAAGTTCAGCTACAGAGGCTGCGCACATGAAGTCTTGGCAAGAACTAAGAATGCAAAAAGGAGCTTAGAAAGGGAGGTGGTGGGCTAACTAGAGGGATGTAGAAGTTGCAATGGTGCTTAGAATTAAAATGAGTCCAATACACAAAGCACAAAACTTTAAATTGGGAACAGATCAGAAGAGAAATGGCAGAGCCTGTGAAAAAAACGCTACCACTTAACTGGAATATATCAGTAAAAACACTGTATACATCAATTAAAGAAAACAGAAAGGACAGTGTTGAGTGCCAAAGGTGGCAGACAGATTAAGACGGATAAAAGAAGAATTACACTTCAGATTTAACCACAAAGAAGCCACCTGTGACCTTACAGCAGTTCAGTGAACACAACCATCAGAAAGCAGGTTGGACACCAGTGAAAGTGTGGGTGGACAGAAACTCAAGACAACATAAAAATGTACCATTAAATATTTTGAAAGAACTGAAGACAAGATGTAGGACTGCAGTGAAAGGGCAATATATGCTGTGAAGAACACATTTCAAATTAAATTTCTGAAGTGTTTACTTTCAATTAAGAGAAACTGGAACAGTTTAAATGAAACAGAAGTAGACCTTAAAGAGGGAGTTAGGAACAGTGGACAGTGTAAGTGATTGAGGCAATGGGAAAGGATGGTGGTATTAAGCAGCAGGAAGTATAAAGGAGACTTCTAAATCACAGAGATGAAAAAGACTGCCATAAGGAGTTAAAGCTATTTTCAAGCCAGTATATTTGATGCACAACCAAGATAGTTCTTTGACATCTTCACTTATACATCTTCCGGTGACATTTAAAGGAAGCACTGAATTTCCAAAAAGCATTGCTTTAAATTCCTGAAGGAGAAATATTAATATAACTCACTTTTACCTTTTTATCCTTACCATCTGGAAACATTTACAATTGCTAAAAACTCCTGCTATCAGGAACAAAAAAACCACACACACAAAACCCCAGGCTTCATACAGCCTTCTCCAAACCAGGAAGTCAAAACATATCGGGAAGGATTTGCTACTACCACCTAACCTACATCTTATAGAGTTTATTTTTAGGATTGAATGGCAAGCTGTAACTCTAGAGAGAAAGAATAAGGGAAAAATGGAGTCTAAAGCAACACATTTGTAGTACCTATTAACTTTTAGTTATTGGTAGGATGACCCTTCTGTTTCCATTCTGCTCTGAGTGAACCTCTTTTATCACACTCAAGTTCACAGCAAAATGACACATTATAGACATGCTGTGTGTGAACGACTTACAGTCCAATGTTCATTCACCAACAGAGCTGAGAAAGAACCAGGCCCTGCTATCCCATCCCATAACTGTCAGCTCAACTACACAGGAAATTTTCTTTTAGTTTTGCATTTATGTCCAGTTATTACAAACTCTGATATTCACACACACACCCTCCTCAGCTGCCCTATGACACTAACCCTGAGGCTGAAGAAAACATAATCCTGCCTAAATACAAGAAATTCATGCTATGGCTTTGGATTCCTTTTTTTCTCTCCATCCTCTATCAATCAATCAGTTTAAATAAACCTATGGAAATTAGTCCCAAAGCACTTTTTATCTGAGAGAAAGAAAGTTAAAAACAAAATACCCAATTAAAAATGCTAATTAAACTTATTATTAAAGCCATCATTGTATTTTAACATCCAAAACATAGCTATCATCTCACCTGAAGATTACAGAGAGGAAAAGAAACTCAACTTTAAAAATTAAGATTTCAGAAGCTAAATTGATGTTGGTAATACTGAAGAAGTCTTATCAGTCACTCTGTTATTGTATTTAATCCAAACGATCTCCATGAAACTTGCAAATTAAGCTGATAACTGGAGCCAGCCAGACAGAGCATAGAAGAGAAAAGAAAAATTTGGATTGCAGTTGTTTCTTTTTATTGCACTCAAACAAATGAACAGTTTTGGCTTTAACACCCTCCTTGACAGTTTTACATTTTATGGCTGAGCTGTGAGTACAAAGGAACTACAAAGCCCAATATAATCTTTGAAAAACAAGTGCTGATTATTACAACAAATCAGGTTAGCAAGAGTACTTGAAAGGCTCTCTATTCTTGGGGTAGTACTACCCTTGAAACTGACTTTGTAGTTTAAAGAAATTGACTCATGACACAACACTGTTGTTTGATTCATAAACTGTGTCAGGGGCCATTCCTGTGTTCTGGGGCAGGACAGTGCCTGGCACAGTGTGTTCCAATACACTATAAATACTATTAGCACCATTAACTACTCAACATACACCACCAACATATTCTCAAAAGGCTTCTACCCCAGCAGGTTTCAGCTGAAAACCAAACATTGTTAACAAGCAATGCAAAGTTCAGTTCCAGGCTACTTCTATGCCCTTACTTCCTTCCTAACTAATCTTTCTAACATTCACTACGACAAAAACCTGTACTATTAGAAAACTCCTTTGCTGAATTCCCTTTCTTGACTCAGCCCAGGACTTTTGGCTGGTAAGAACTGCTTTTTTCAAGGACATTATAAAGGCTGCAACATGAACCCCATCACGGGTACATCAAAATGACTCATTATTCTTACTGAGTTTACACATGGACTACTCTCTCTAGATAGCAAACTAGTGTCATGCTAATAAAATGGTCTGAGGAATGATACACACCAGAGGCCGGATCTTTAGAAGCTCATCACGCAGCTTAAATTAATGGCAGCTGCAGGCACTCAGGTTCACACGAGGATAAGGCATTACACGATTTTCCCCGGGTGCTGGTCTCGTGCTCAGCTCTCTCTCAGGTCTCTCAGCATCGCCTCAGCTGCTGGATCGACCTCCTGCCCGTCCCAGCCCAAACTTTTCTCCATGTCTGCCGATTGCCCTTTATCCAGGCAACGGGAACGCCACACACATCATGGCATATACACAACTATTTAAATACAGTCATAATTCAGGGTGATGAAGGGATCACTTTGTGGGAGAAAAAGGTTGTGAGATAAGGCAACTCAAGCCTGCCCCAGTGATTAAATAAGATACCCAAGATACCAAAGGCGCAGCGCAGGAACATCACACCCGGCCACGACACGCCAGGAGCGGGACCAGGAACAGCACCGGCCCGCAAATAAACCAAAGTGTTCCAGCGTCGCCTTTTCGCTGTCAACACCTTCCTCGGAGAGCCACAACTAAGCCCAAACACTCGGGAGGCACCCCCTGCCCCCACAGCGCTGCTGGCACACCGGGGGGCGGCGATGCCGGGAGGGGCGCTGAGGGGAGGCCTCCCCGCTGCCACGGCTGGGGACAGCAGGGGGAGAGGCGCGGGGTGCCC